>JASCZW010008258.1:0-53063 GCA_034211315.2 Aedes japonicus | reverse complement strand
GACAAACATGTGGGTCACGTGGAATAAGCTGATGAGAAAAGACAGTCAACTCAGCGGAACAAAAATAGCACCACCATTAGACTGATGCAAAATTTGAAATATTTGCTCCCTAAGCTTAATCGACGCCAATTTGGGTCCTGATAGTCCCCAAAAAATTTTAACACATTTGGTTTTAATTTGGCTTGCACACGCTATTCAAAGTTTGTATGGGAATTAATATGAAGAATCTCAAACTTACATTTCCAGATCCCTAACATCTTGATATTATGTCCTTAAACCAAATCTTATATACATTCATATAGTGTAAGTTGTCAACTATCAAAATGCCGAAGATACCTGACATGTAAATTTTAGACAAAAATAGTTATTCAATAAAACATAAAATACACACTTAAGGTATGATGTTTTATTCTTATTTTTGTTTTCTTATTATTTATATGTTTTTTATATTTTATATTCATATATTTTTTGTTTTTTATTTTATTTATATTATTATATATATTTTATATATTTTATATTTGTATTTTTTATATTCATTGCATATTTTTACTTCTTATTATTATATTTTTTGAATAACTATTTTTGTATAAAATTTACATGTCAGGTATCTTCGGCATTTTGATAGTTGACAACTTACACTATATGAATGTATATAAGATTTGGTTTAAGGACATAATATCAAGATGTTAGGGATCTGGAAATGTAAGTTTGAGATTCTTCATACTAATTCCCATACAAACTTTGAATAGCGTGTGCAAAGCCAAATTAAAACCAAATGTGTTAAAATTTTTTGGGGACTATCAGGACCCAAATTGGCGTCGATTAAGCTTAGGGGAGCAAATATTTCAAATTTTGCATCAGTCTAACCACCATGTTTGTTCGTAATATTTTTAAATGTTCATTCGTTTAACTTTAATTTCACCTTACGGTGTATCTGATTTACTACACGTCTGTCTGATAAGTTGTTCTGAAAATGTTGGGGACTATTCACATTTAAGTTGAGAAATTCATAAAAAAAACATGCGAAACATAAATAGCACCACCCTGGTTAAAAATAACCTTGGCTCTTATTTGACAGGTATTTGTTTTGATTTGCATTCAAACCAATTTGTGGTTAAGTTTTCTTCAAATTGTAGTGAGATCCAATTTATCCCCTGTAATCTTACGGCAATAGGTCGATCCTGGGGGGGTTAAACAAATACTACACACACACACAATGTTTTGAATGAGTTTCGATATTGGACATGAAAATTTTCAACACACTAACATAATCAAGAAAATTGTTGTGTAAATTAGTAGTTTTTGTTTGGCGTGTTTCTGATGTTTATGGGTTACCGTCGCATGACTTCATGCTGTCGGTAAATATTTGTTCACAAATCAGTTAGGTTTCGCTCGTTACGTTTTTAGCAGCTGTCGTAGGCGTTTCAAAGTTGTTCAACATGAAGCGTAAAGTTAAATACAATGTTGTTTAAGAAGGAAATAATTTCTCATCGCCATAAGACTCCCCAGGAGTAGATATTAATTTTGCTAGCCTCCTGGTGCCTCAGGGTGGTGAGCAATTATTTCTCTCTTAAACAACATGATCATAGATCGTTACTCCGCGTATGGAAGAATACCAAAATTACAATCATAATGTTAAATACTGTGGCCGAGACAGCAAGAAATATCCGGGATTACGTTTTTTTGCGTTTTTCCATTGATGATATTACAAAATCAAAATGGATAGAATTCTGTCAGCTGGGTTCTAAGACAACCGCGATTAAATTCATTTCGCGAGTACGTAGCGTAAATATTAACTTTTTCTACAGGTATTTGACAATAATAGCAGTGCTATATTCTGCTTGAATTAACGTTCTGTAGGTTCCTTTCCATTCATTGATGCATCCTTGTTGCCTTCCGAAGGCTAGCTGCTATATAGCGATATAATGTTATGTATTCAATTATTTGTACAGGCTCAATAGAATCATCTTTACAGAGTCAAGTTTTCATGTATGTATACATCAGTTATCTTAGAAGTAAGATTAAGGGAGTAGAACCATCTCGAGGTTAATAGGAATTACAATTTTATGGATGGGAAATTTGCGGTGGAAATTTTGTACAAAGCATAAGGAACAATGGTTTTCTTATATCTAGATCTTCAAATTACAATTTTTTAACTGAACGTTTTCAATTTTTAAAAAATCACTAGCTCACACACACAACCAAACGATAGAATGTTGAATTATATAAATCTCGTCCTCTCTACTCCTCACTGGCGCTTCAAGATCACAACTACGTGAACATTGTTGGAGTGGGGCCCAAATGAATGCCATCTGTAGATAAAGAAGATGAAGAGGGTTTTGATGCGCATCGTCGAGAACGAATCAGCTTCTTTTGATGAACAGCTCGTAGCAAAATCGGAACCAGTGAGTGAGGAAGGAACTCAATCGGATTTCAGAATTCAGAGCAACACCATATTTAGAGAACAGGGAGATTCATTAAAGCTGTTTAGCTTCAGTTCCTTATAATCATAATAATCCTCACATAAAACCATCTAATAAATCCTAGAGGGTTTGAGCTGTTTGATGGAATACTTGTAACTATAATTTAGAAGAAAAAATTAGTAATCTCCATTTAATTCCAACTACCTTTGCTTATCTTCGACACAAGTCGAGTTATTAGTACGAGACACTGAAGAAGTCTGCACATTGTAGACGAAATACGCGTATCTGTCGAAGATAAGCAAAGGTAGTTGGAATTAGTCAAGTATTGACTGAACCGGAAAAAGTGAGTGACATCTTGAGAAGCCCCACGATGATTACAGTAGGCATATATTTTCATCTTTACTCTTTCGAGATGAAACAAAACACACTACTGTATAAGACAGAAAACATAACATAGTGGCTAAAGGGTATCACGATCAAAATTTGGTCGACCTATACTTGACGCTTTTCTTTTTATATTGCATTCAAATAAAAATCATCATAAGACCCGTCATATAGCAGGTGTGTGCGTTCAAAATAAAGCCTCTGTTGTGATTTTGATATTTGATCTTTAGTTATCATACTAAGGGCAATGGATGACAAGTTTGCCTACGCATCACGAAAATCATAATCATAAGGACAGTACTATTAACTTCGTTCATGTAGATTAGCGACATCAGTGAACCAAATTTACTCCACTGAGGGATTTGAGATTGTCTGCGAATGATTAGAACGGTGAAATGGAAGTCTCATTATTATTTATTTTACCACAATTTTTTTTTTGCTATTGAAAATCAGCTAACATTAGTGTAAAATAAGATTATATAACAATTAGATATGTGTTTCAGTGATACTGCACAGATAAAAAGAATTGAATTTTCTGCGTTATCTAATGCACATAAAGGGAATGCTAGATTTGGCAGAAAATAATGGGATATTTCATGTAAATTTAAGCCAAATAACGCCTGAATCTTGCCTCTTGTATGAAAGATTTCAAATATTGTTGTATAGCGCATGCAAAATTACAAACAATTTCGATGTTTATGCATCCTTTGGCTGGGAATTAAACGAAGGGAAACACACGCTTGTTAAAATTAATTATTTTTTTCTGTGTGTACAAGTACTTTTTTCTTCTTTTTCAGATACACCACAACTCATATTTATTTAAACCCCTACTCATTTAACCATGCAAAGCTTCACCCAATTAGTTACTGAAATAAGTAGTGATTGAAATCTTGAGATGCATTACAATGATTTGAGTAAGCAAGAATTCTTATCCTTATCCCTCCCAAAACAAAAATACAAAACACATAACTGATTAAAACAGGAAAACAATATGAAGGCTAAAGGGTGTTACGATCAAAATTTGGTCGACTTAAACTATACACTTAACTTTCATTCGTGCATCCAATAAACCCTGAACACCTTTCATTTAGATTTTGACATTTGATTTGTAGTAATCACTATAACGTACAATCAACAGTAGCAATGCATGCTAATTTTGCTCGAGCATCTCGTAAATCCGAACTTTTCAACCGCTGAGTTAGCGAAATCGTTAAAAGTGGCCAATCCAACAATCTTCATTTTAATAAAAGTGTTCGGAGAACTTTTCTCTGTCTCAAACGGAACCCCAAAGTCTCTATCTACGAAGACGCAAACTAGAATCATGTCATCTGCAACTGTGCATCGAGTATAGAAAATACTTACTGTCAAAACGCCATTTAAATGTTGATGCACTGAAACCAACACAACGTCCTTCAGGGTACTCGAATGCGTTGAAAAGGACGGGAAAATTAATTCAATTACACACATTTTCCGTCAAGTTGCGCACGTTTTCATGTCGGAAGACGTCAAATTTTTGTTTACGTTCCTCAGTGCATGTCAAAGCTGACTTAATCCCGCGTAATATTCCGTGTAATACAATGCACAAAATGAATCTCGTACAGACCAGCCAATTGCTGCTTCTCTTCGATTGAACTCATAATTGTTGGTGTTCCTGCTGGGATGGCGGGAATCACTAATTTATCCCAAAATAGAAATTAAAGCGCTGTCAAGAGTAAGAACCACTTCCACAATAATCTAGTAACTTCTCACGAGTCAGGCATATTTTGACAGATACGCGTATTTCGTTTACAATGTGCAGACTTTAAGGAAACTTTTCGAAGATAAAAACACCGTCACTTTTTCACTAGAATTACACAGAAAGCTAGAACTTAGAATTAAAAGTTAAAAAAAGAAAACATTATGAAGAATTTAAATTAAGAACAAGGAATAAATAATAATAAAAACAATAATGATGGATAAAGAGTAAAGCAAGAAGAGGTAAGAATAAAGAATGAAGAAAAAGGAACAAAGATTATAGCATCTATGAAAAAATATAAATAACAAAAAACAAAGATAATAAAGAATAAGGATTCAGCAATAAATAATAGAGAACAAAGTATGATGAATAAACAATTTTGAATAGAGAAACAAAGAATAAAAAATTAAAAATGGAGATAGGAAGTAAAATTTACAACAAAAATAAAAATTAGTAATGAACAATTAAACAAGAATCAAGAGTAAAAAATAAACAATGGAAGCAACGTGGATAAGAAAAAAAGAAAAAGACACAAAAAACTATGAATAAAGAACGCAACATAAAGAATTATGAGTAAGGAAAGGAAGATTCATAATAAGAATGAAGGAAAAAGTATAAGGAAAACAATGATCAAAAAATGAAGAATAAAAATAAACAAAAATATAAAAAAATCATAATAAGTCTCAGTGAATAAGGTTAAAGAACAAAGAATTTACAATATGAATTGATATTAATGAATGCGGAATAGAGAAAAAGCAATATCGAAGCAAGGATAAAAAAAGGGAAAAACAATAATTAACAGAAAGTTGAAAAATTAATGGTTTTATTCTATAAATTAAAAAAACACAATGTTGAATTAGGAGTTAAAAATAAAGATTCAAAAAAGCTATTCTTAAAGAAAACAAAATAGAAAATGAAGAGATAAGAAAAACATGTATACAACAAGAATGTAGGAGAAGAAAAAAAAAGAGAAAACACAAAGAAAAATATAAAAGGATAGAGAAGAAGAAAAGCAATTAAAAAAATTATTAAATAAAAATATAAGGAATAATAAAATAGAGAATACGGATGAAAAAACTAAAAAATGCAAAAATATGAAAGAAAATAGAGAACAATCAATGAAATATATGGATTAAGTGAAAATAAATATTGATCAAGGCATTAAGATTATTGAATTTAAAATGAAGAACCAACAACAAAAATGATATTTAAAAGGATAAAAAAAAGAGAGCAAAAAAGAATGAGAAATGCAGATTCAACAATGAAGAATGAACAATCGAGAATAAAAGATACATAATGAGATATGAAGACTAATCATATTGACCAATTAATAAAAAGAAAAAATAGAATATAAAACTATGAGAATAAAGAAAACAAAATGAAGACTTGTAGCTGAAGAATAAAATATCAAATATAATGAATTCGAGATAAAGAATCTGGATAAAACAATGTAGAAAATGAATGCAGAATGAAAAATATAGAATATCGATTCTAGCAGACACAACAAGTAAAAAAGAATACAGCTTGAATGAATGAGAAAAATATGAATCCGAGCTGTTCAGTGGAATTCCTATAACTAGAAAATGAGATAAAAGATTAGTATTTTCCATTTAATTCCAACTATCTCTATTGCTTATCTTGACAGATACGCGTTTTTCGTCTACAATGAGCTGTCAGTCCAGTGCTAGTACACGACACTGAAGAAGTCTGCACATTGTAGACAAAATACTTGTATCTGTCAAGATAAGCAATAAAGGTAGTTGGAATAAAATGGTTATTACTAATGTTTCTTCTGATTTTCTAGTAACGGAAAAGTATATGAAGAATGAGGATAAGTACAGAGGAATATACAATGAATACTATTTCATAGAGAATGAAAAAATATCTTTTTAGAATAGAATAAACAGTACAAAGAGTAAACGACGAAAGCTAGGCAGGTAAGAAAAAACAATTAGGAATAAAGAACAAAGTTTTTAAATATTGAATACTGAATGAATGAAAAAAAGGATAAAACATAAACAATAGAATAAAGAGTAAAATTTCAAGAAAAAAATACGAGAAAATGAATGAAGACTTAACGATCAGCAATACTGAATGAAAATTTACGAACTATGAATAAAGAATAAAAAATAAATGGTAAGAGAAAAATAAGAGAAGTGAATAATTTATTAGGATTACACTAAAGAATCAACTGTGATTTTCAAGGAATGAACAATAAATAGTAAGAAATAAGAAATTAACAGAAAAAGAAACATAAAATAAAGAACAATGAATGAACACTTATGAATCAAAAATAGAAGACTTGATGAAGAATTTCAGAAAACAAATGAATTGAGAGTAAGAAATAAAAAATGAAGCATAATGCAAATTCAGGAAAATGTTAACCAAAAAATTAATATAAAAAGATTGAACCAAATACAATTTGGGCTCATGAGTAATCAGTTCAACAATCAAAATGGTGAATTAAGAGGAAAAAGGAATGAATACAAAAATAGCATAAAATAAGAATGAAAATATTATATTAGATGAAGAATAATGTATCATGAAGTTGAGATTAGGCTATGAAGAAATGAGGAAAAATATAAAAGAATAAGGAACATTAATATACACTAACGAAAACCAATTTTGAATAAAAAACATTAGATTAAGAAAAATAGATTGAGAGTCAACAATTAAGATAAATAACCAAAGGAAAATAAAGGAGAAGAGAACGAGGCATTGAGTTAAACAAGTTAAGAATAAGAAAATAGAATAGAGAAAAAAGATATCAGAAGAGGGGAATGAAATAGAGAAAACAAATTGATGCATAAGTATCGAGAATATTAGTACAAATGAAAAGTTTAAACATAACATAACATAATAACAAATGAAGAATGGGGAAGAGAAATAAAGAAAGAATAATGAAGAACAAAAAAGGCATAGGGAAGAGATTTTGAAAATATTTATGAATTGAGAATAAAAAATATATTGAATAGGGTATGAAAAGTAGAGGAGAAAGATCTTATTTTATTTCTGATAAAAACAAGAACTTAAGAGTGGAAAATAGCATGACGTTTGGTCTTAAGAAGCCTTGTGAATTAAAAAATAAAAAACTAGTGAAATACTACAAAAAATGAATTATGATGCATAATGAAAAAATAACAAATAAAGAGTAGTCTCAAACAAAACCATATTAATACGGAATGTACGCGCCGTACGCGTGCAACAGAGACTGACACGAGTGCCGCCTTAACAGATCTTTAAATATCCCACAAGACGACAACAGCAAAGTAATGGGTGGAGCGAACGACGCGAAGCGACGAACAGCCGATCGTTTGTTTTTGTATGGAGAGAAACGTATATAAGAAATCCATTGTTATGAATAAGTATCAGTCTAAAATAAATCGTCAATAAAAACGGATCAAACAAAAGAATGTTTTTCTGAAGCGAACCGAACTGTGGTGGCCAATCGACTAGTGGATCGTATGGCATTTCTTCCCTTCCATCCGCCCGTGTGAGCTGACAACAAGCGTGTGTAGGTGTGAGCTTCATCGACCCGGCATTGGCGGTAGGACAACGGACGTGTTGCGACCTGTTCGGCGTCGGTTTTCCTTGCGCTCGTTTCGATCGTTCGAGACGAACGGTGCGTGGTGCAGCAGTGACGAAAGGAGCAGTGATTTCGTCGAAATCGTCTTTGCTGAAGTGGTACCCAGGGTGTCTGCCAAGAAGAGTTGTTTGAATTTTCCTACTTTGGCATTCGGCGTCACTCCTGGCGTTATTCATGCAAGCAAGCGGCGACGAAGTTCGGCTATTTGGCCGTGGTCCTTCGACGAGTTTGTGTTGGTGGCTGTGAGGTGCACGGCTGTCAACTGTTCGAGTTTGGTGTAGCTGCTGGTGGTGCTAGCTGGCGACTGAGGTGCACGTCGTTGGCAACGAGTGGCTGGTAGCTGCAACGAGCGCAGCAATCGGCATTCGCCTATCGTCGAGCGAGCGGCGATCGGTGACTCGATCACCAGGTAAGTGCAAGAAGTGCAAAAAACTTGTGTCCCCAACACGGAATAAAGAATAAAAATAAGAAAAAAATGTGTAAAATAAAGAATCACGACCAGAAAATAGAGGCTCGAGAGAGAGAATAAAAATTTATAGATTTGAAAGGATGTATATATATATATATATATATATATATATATATATATATATATATATATATATATATATATATATATATCTATATAGATATTTATATATATAATATATATATATATATATATATATATATATATATATATATATATATATATATATATATATATATATATGTTATATTTATAAGAATGATAAATCAAATATAAGAAGACATTTGAAAAAAGGATACAGAAAAACATCACAGAAAACATTAGAGATAAGAAAAAGAATTCATTTGAAATAAAGGATTTGAAAATAATAAATTAATAACGGTCGGTATCGTATTCGAAAGAAATTTCTTTTTCTATCCCAAAACCCAAGTTAAATTACGTTTACTGAAACGGAATAGTAAAAAATCGAAATTTCTGCAGCAGTATCCACCTGAAAAGAACGAATAATAAAATTGGAACTGTTAAGGCTCCCACGCAAATTAATGGGAGCTGTCACTTTTACTTACGAAAAAATGTTCCGCTCGATTATTTCGTAAGTGAAGGTGACATTTCGTTCCATGCAGATCAATTGTCAAAATTCCGCGTGGTAATTGAACAAATTCCGTAACCTTTTTACTTTTCAGGTCGATACTGGCCTTAACAAAGAATAAAAAAATAAGGAAATGAAAACAAAGAAGAAGAGTGCTGGCGACATCAACGTAGTGGTTACATCCATACCTTTCACGCCAAAGTCTCGAGTTCAACTCTCATCCCCAGTCAAGTTACGGAAGTACCCAAAGAGGTGGGCCCGAGGTTAAAAGTCTCAAACAGCAAGAAACAAAAAAAAAGAAAACATGAAAAAATACTAAACATTAAGTTTAAGTAAAACAAAATATGAATATTAGAGTAAACAAAGAGAGAAAAAGGAATGTAGAATCAGGTATTAAGGAAACAGGAAAATTCATAAAAAGGAGAAATAATGAAGACGGTTGAATTAAGAATATCATTTAAAAAAACAAGAATCAAGGACAAAGAATTAGGAATAAAAAAATACGAAAGAAAGGAAGAAATTTCTGGAAGGAAGAAGGAATCGAAAAAGATTGATAATTATGAAAATGGAACAAATACCATTGAGCTCATTAGCTTTTCAGCTAACTTGACCGCAAATACAAATTTTCATCTCTGTATTGTAAAAGTATTTGAATTTGCCTTTAGTATAACCGTCCATAAGAATGCATCCGTGGAATTTGGTCAACATTAAATAGCCTTCAGGTCAGCGTTTTGGCCATAATGTTTTGCTTGGTTTCGGTTTGGTTGCTTAGTAACCCGATACTTAAGGATTCCTTCCTGAAGGTATATTTTCCGAACTATACTGCGAATAGCGCCGAGTTTGTTGGCCACATCTACGTCCAAAAGTTCGCGATTTGCTTTGAAAGTCTACATAACGTACTTACTCATTTTTGAGGTTCACTATTCTCTTTCGAAATCTTGATGTAACTTCCTAGAGACCGACGAATGTTTCTTGAAACGTTTCAATTTGAGTTTTGCACAGACGGTGGTTTTGGGCATTTTCAATTCTTTTGTGATCCTCGTACCCGACCTTATTCAAACGAAATTCTCGTCCTTTTGCTTCTATTATCAAACCACAAATGCATAAATTGAATGACCATTGATGATCATTGACCATCCATACATTTATCCATCCTCAAATCGTAAGCAATATCACAAGCAAAAAGGAGCGTAACGATTTCAAATTTGCCGCAAATATTGTTCCTAAATGTTTGGTGCGTTATCTTGCGAATAGTGGAATTAGAAACGATGTTAGTTTATATAGATTATTTCAAAACCAGCTGTTAATTAAGATTGTAGATTTCACTTGGCAAAACTAGGTTTCTTCTAATTCTATACATATAATAATGAAATGCTGTCCGTTCGTGACAGCATAACTCACAAACGACTCGATGGATTTACTTAATTGTTTTTTTTGTTTGGTTCGTCTTGGTTCCCAAAAATTGGAAAAATTCACTGGAAAATGAGAAAAAATCATAAATACCAAATTGTTATTTTGTATGGGAACATCCTATAACGCTAGACAGCAAGACCGTCTCTCGTTTTGTAAGGAGAAACCGTTGGAAACTTTTATAAAGGCGTCATAATTTTGAAAAAGAAAAGAAAAAGAGACACTGAACACGAGCTGCAGCAGCCACGCGCTCAGACATGGATTTTGTACAATAAAACAAATGTCTCGTATATTGTACGAAACATCCATAATGCTTTTTATCTGGTGAAATGCTATAATTACACCTTTTTGTAAAATGCACGAAATGAACTTCGTGATGACCAGCCAATCGCTTTTATACCGTACTCATGTATGATGGTGTTGCTGCTGGTATGGGCGGAAACAATTTATCTATCCCAAAATAAAAATCAAAGCGCTGTCGTGAGCTATAACTTCATGCTCATTAATCAAGCATCTTCTCACGAGTCAGCGTGGTCTAGTGAGATCAACCATGGATTCAGAATCAACACTTTCCAAATATTCAGGCTCGAACCCCATGTCTGAAACAATAAAAAAAACGCTGGACAACTCCACGTGGTTGCGCTTTTTTTGTCAATTATATTTTAAGTCGATAAAGTAGATCTGTCAGTCCTTCATGCAACCACCAGAGAGACGTTTCTTTTTAATTTGTGACAACATATTCGTAGCTCTTTGCATTGTTTCCGTACAATGTACGAATGTTCTTTCTGTGTCAACAAAAAGCTTCGTGCTTTTGACAGTTGCGCGTGTAATTAATTACGAATGTATCTTCATAAAAAGAACAAATCAGTTTCGTTGCTGAAAACAACGAATGGATTTGTGAGTATTACTTTCGGTTTTGTAATATAAACTAAAATTAACTTTCAGTGGAGGAGAGAATCCCTCATTGTTGCTTAGGACATTTTCAAAAGTTATGCGAAAAATGAAAACACACTGAAGTCGTATATCCAATTTTAGTCGTTAGTCGCAATTTTCCATGGAATTTGACATGGTTTTCGGAATTCACGCGAGTAGATACTGTTCACTTAGATTTGGCCAGAAACGCGTGTAAACATAACATTAATCCCTTTTTACGAGCTTTTCGTGAATAAGGGACTTTAAGCGGATTCATGAATTTACTTAGTTTAAAAAAATAATTAAATCGCACTCATGCTTGTGTAATAACACTGAACGTTAATTTTAGTTTATATTACAAAATTGAAAGTAATACTCACTAATCCATTCGTTGTTTTCAGCAACGAAACTGATTTGTTCTTTTTGTGAAGATACATTCGTAATTAATTGCACGCGCAACTGTCAAAAACACGAAGCTTTTGTTGACACAGGTAGAACATTCGTACATTGTACGGAAACAATGCAAAGAGCTACGAATATTTGGTCACAAATTAAAAAGAAACGTCTCTCTGGTGGTTGCATGAAGGACTGACAGATCTACTTTATCGACTCAAATGTAATTGACAAAAATGCGCAGCACGTGGAATTTTCCAGCGTTTTTTTATTGTTTCAGACATAGGGTTCGAACCTGGAACATTTGGAAAGTGCCGATTCTAAATCCGTGGTTGTACTCACTAGGCCACACTGACTCGTGAGAACAATTTTGATTAATGAGCATCAAGTTATAGCGCACACAGAGCTTTGATTTTTATTTTAGGATAGATAAATTATTTCCGAACATACCAGCAGAAACACCATCGTGCATGAGTGCGGTATAAAAGAAAAGCAGCGATTGGCTGATCATCACGAAGTTCATTTCGTGCATTTTACAAAAAGGTGTAATGATAGCATTTCACCAGGTAAAAAGCATTATGAATGTTTCATACAATATACGAGACATTTGTTCTATGTACAAAATCCATGTTTACGAAACGCGTGAAAGCTACTTTACGAAAATAAATGTTCAGTGAAGCAACATCAGTGTACATGCCCGTATAAGCTGGACAGTAACGAATGTGTATGCAACTTTTATTGATTCATTGGTTATAGCTTTCATTGAATAAATGAACCATTTATCGCATTTTTATCATTTTAAGCATATATATGTGAATAGTAAAATAAAATTGATTTCACTCCCGTTTAATTTAATAGATGCTCGAAACTTAAAAAGTGGATTATGAAATAGTCAAACTTAGATATAACGAAAAAGTTCATGAGCTTGAATTGCATCCCAATAAAGCTTACCGATAATGTATTATAACAACTTTTTTAAACATTCTCCCTAAATGAGCAAATGCATTACTCCTTGTTAAATATGTTAGCCAGTTGGGGAGGTAAATTTTGAATACAAAGTACCTTTTTATTAAACTGTAAATCACATAACAATACAAATACAGCGCTAGCAGCAAAGCCAACCTTCAATCGACACTGCTCTTTTCACTACAAAACTTTTCCATGGCGTTTGTGTCCCGAAATTCCAAACATTGTTCCATTCTTCCAAAGATGACAACTAATTTCATTTATTAATTCACCTCCCAGCCTTCATAATAACACAACCCTTTGGAACTACATGTACAACACTTTGTATCACTTTAAAGCGACAACAATTAGGACCGTAATCGACTCCGGAAGGGAAACAACTTCAAAAAGGTTAACTTTTCCCTTGGTCCAAAAACCAAATCAATTCCCGAATCGACCCCTTTTCGTTCCAAATACGTACAAATTGTTGCGCTGAAAGGGATGCCTTTACCTGCCCGTCCTGTACTGTACCTTTGACGTGTGAGTGCTCCTGAAAAGGCGTTCAAATACCAAGTCATAAATTTTAAAATTTTATGACACTTTGAAATGAATGAAATCGAAGTTTAATTTATCAAAACATTGTTGTAAATGGGTTTGTTTTATTGTTTGCCCTAGCGATGGGGAGTCATCAGGGAAAACTATCCTTGAGAACCCTTTTCAAAAGTCACATCATTCTGTCCAATAAATGCACGGACATTTTTTCTTTTCTTTCCATGTTGAAGTTAAAAAAACCGTTAAACTTTTCGAAAGCAATTTAAAAGTTAAGAATTTTAATCAATAACTTTTTTTTACATGTGCCTGTCTCTGCCTGGCTGATATGGAAAAGAGCAAATCCGGTGGAAACTTCCGCCACCCAGAGTGAGCCGTATACATACTTAGGAACGAAAAAAAGAAAGAAGGCAATAAAAAGCATACAATTATTCAGACGATGAAGCTGTCAAATGCACTTGTATGTGATTTTTTTCGTTTTCCCCCTTTCCGATGTTCTTTGCCTACATATGTTGCTATCGTAGCGAACGGAGGAGGCCATGCGTGCGCCTTCTTTGGATTTCATCCAAAAGGGTCGCGGCTCTGTTCTTAGTTTGTCCTAGAGGATCCAACACGCCTAGGGTGGAGGCGTGATTCATGAGCAAAACATTTTTTTTCTGGGTTTCATTTTGTTCCACTAGATTAGCTTCATCCATTACGGTTCGTTGTGGTTCGGACCAAAATGGACCTCTGGACTCGGACTGGATTAAGTGTTGCTGGGTTGGGAACTAAAGTTGATTTGTAAACAAGAGTTTGGGAATTCGGAACCCAATGTGATGATTGCAATATTTCGGAAAATAACAGTTCTCAAGTTAGTTACAGTTAGTTACTCAAATTTTCAAAATACAAAAAGAAATTAATCATCTTGATTTCGAAGAAATTTGCCGGACTTTTCTCAGAATACGTTCCATTAAACGGGCACATTATTCTCTTCTATTGTTTTGGCGGTATTTTTCCACATGGTTCTCAATTCATTGATGCTTTTGACGACACCTTCAGATTCCTCTTGATAATTGCCCAAAATCTCTACATCGGTCTGAGCTGGGGACAGTTTGGTGGGCTGAGTTCTTTCGGTATAAACTGAATCCCGTTGGTTTCATACCACTGTAGCACTGTTTTACTGTAATGACAGCTTGCAAGATCCGTTCAAATAATGACAAGTTCATTGTGGGATCTGATGAATGGCAATATTCGCATTTGGAGACATTCCGTTCTTTATAGCTCTGAATTAAATATCTTATCAGTACCGCAGCTACAGATGCCTATCCACATCATGTAGTTACGTGCAAATTTATCTGGAAAAACAAACTTGAATTTAGCAGGAACAACTCCTCGAGCCGTAGCCAAGTAGATTTTTTGTCCCGGTAGCTGTTTGAAATCGGCCTTTCCATAGGCTTCATCATCTATGAGGAGACACCCATTGAATTTTGTCCACACATGAAAGTTTTCTGGCATGGATTCTGGCCACATTGTTCTGCCTTTGATCCCTGTTTGGTTGTCTACAGGCACGGTATGACTTGAAACCATCCCGGAGACGAATCCGTTGCACCGTACTGCTTGCGGTGCAAAACTTTTTGGCCAGATCGCGGTCTGAACATCTCGGGTTTGCCTTAATATTCTTGATGACTTTGTTCCGCAGTTGACGGTTGACAATACCCGCCCAGAGCTTGTTTTGAAGCTTGCGATCCGTAGACAAAGTTTTTCTGTACTTTTTCAAAACACGCCAGGAAACCCCAACAGTTTAGCAAATTTAGGCCCAGATCATGAAGGGTTTTCCAAACTCCAAGGACTTCCAAGGGTTTTTTACTTCTCTGTGGGTGTAACACAAAAAGATGATAAGCTTTCGATGTTCAGTTTACGCTCAACCTTACGTTCTCAGAAGAATGTCTCACTAAAGGCAAGCCAATTACCTTGGGAAGTCTGGCAAACGGAAGCGCGAGGCGCCTTAGATAGAAGAAGAAGAAGAAGAAGAAGAAGAAGAAGAAATGGGAGCCTGAGCCGGCTGTAACTAATGATGATCGCATGAGGCAGTACAGACTGCGAAAAATACGAGGGAAGCTAGAGGTGCATGCAGCCAACCAGGCGCCAGTGTAGATACAGGCTGGTAATTGTTACGATTCTAATAACAATATAATTATAATATTTCTATGCTTTAAAATTAGAAAAAAATGGTTAGAGATTTCCATTAAATTTCAACTACCTGTATTGCTTATCTTGACAGATACGCGTATTGTAGATGTACAGTGTGCAGACTTCTTCAGAGTCGTGTACTAATACTACAGTACAGTGTGTCTCACAATAGGTGTCATTTTTATTCAGTCTTGGTTCATTTCAGCTGGGTGGTTTTAACAGAGGAATTGATTAAACCTGTTTTGAGTGTATTCTTTTGACAGCTTATCGCTGAAGTTAAATTAGCGATTCCGTTTGTTTATATTTATCAGCTACCATGGAAGCTATACGGGAGCAAGCTTTAAAATTACAGTTGCAAAAGCTTAGACCGTATCAGATATTCAATAGCCTTAAACAGTTCGGAGTAACTAACCGTTTTGTTTGTCGTACCTTGAAATGTTTCAAGGAAACTGGAAAGGCCATATTCAACACAAAGGAGGTGCCAGACGAACTGTCAAAATGAAGAAAAAGATCAAATGTGTGAGGGAACGAATAAGACGTTATCCGGCCGTATCTGGCCGTAAAGTAATGTCCCCACTGTGTGGGTGCCATATGGCAACTTCGTAGAGGACAAGTGAAAGGCCCTATTTGAATATATGTATCGCCCAATTATGTATAAACCTTGGCAATATAACCCCATCCTACATCTGTCATCACCTTGCAACTTGCCCGCCTCGATGACCATCGAACCTCGCAGTAGGCCACACGGGAGTGCGCGAGGCTGACTCTTCCTCTTTCGTATTTGTACAGCGGTGAAGGTAAGTCGTGTGCTCCGCTAGTCCGGGCAAACCATTCACAAAATGGCTGGTCGCAAATGGCTAAGTTGCACACCCACCTTCAATGAGCAGACTCCTCAGACATGATCTGGAATGCAAGTCTTGGAATAAATAACGGGTTCACGGGTTGACGGAGCCTTAAAAGCAAGCCAGGGTCCAAAGAACCCGAAATCTTTTGGTTCAAGTCGGTGACTGCGAGATTTTATTTTTAGATGAAAAGCTCGTCCTCTTTCAGGACAGTCATAATCAACAAAATAATCGTATGTATGGCAAAAGTCTTGCCAATATTGAAAGAGATAAACTGCCTGTAACCGCATATCAGTCCCATATTGAAAAACAGCAAACCGAGAAAACGATCATTTAAGTTGGGAATGCATTTTTCTTGTTTCAGCCAGTTTGGCGTACTTTTTTATTCTTTATTTTGATAGTTTATATGTAATAGTATGCATTGTTACTATACAATAAAAAAAAATTTAAAAAAATGTGTTTTTGAGGAAAAAAACGCATTGGGACAAAATATGCAGTTACTTTGTCCATCAAGCATAAATGTAACCGCATACCAGTCCCATTCTGTTTGTTCAACAATATCGCTCTGATGCGGTATGCTTTTTCATGGGGTTCGTTCAAATATAACGTAAGACATTTTCCAATCATTTGAACTCTCCCTTCACCATGTAGTACATTCTTTAGATATGATCAACACCCCTCTCTTTCCATGTAACGTGGCCAAAAATGTAGAATTATAAATTTTGAACATAAAAAGACGCGAAACCTGCTCCCGTTATTTAGCGTATTATGTAATATTTGACCGACTGGAACGAGTTGAAAATTGCTGTCCTAAGCTTGTGTTTAATGGAGATTTCACATTTCTTTACGAAATCAAAATGTCCTAGAGCAAAACCAAGAGTTACTTTGGTGATAGTGATGAAAGTTCTGTCGACGAAGATTGTGGATTTGATGCGATGACAAGAGCTGGTAAGTTATTTCTAACTAAAATCGTGAAAAAATGCTAGGGTTTTGGTCGAATTTCACTTCTTTCTTGTCGGACAAGAAAGAAAGGGATCATGGCCATTCGATAATGTGAGCCAATTCTTATTTTAAAATGCAGATCAGTTTAAAAGCACTCTGGTGAGGATGCAACATGTGGAAGTTTTTGTTCCATAAAAGCGGAAAAACTTGTGTCAGTGGATAATGATCTGCAAGGTGATGCAGCTTTATATGCTCCATCCTCAAATGCAGATCAAGAGAAAGTCCGTGATGCATTGAATGATGCTTCACGTTTAATACATGCGGATAATGATTCAGATAGTAGCTTTTTTGCCACAGAGATGGAGACAATGAAAACCGGAACAAAAAAATCGCAAAAAAAAATTTCGGAATCATGACTTAACAGGAAGACGGCGCGGCGCCTTGCTCTTGTTATAATTTTGGAAAATTTCGGATGCGTCAAAGAGTGCGGCCATTAGAATTCCAAAGATATATTATCGTGAAGTAAGGATCCCTGTATATTCACTACAGTAACTCTGTAATAGGCGAGGACTTGAAGTGCTGCAAATTGTTTACAAACAAATAAGAAAAACTAATTTCAGCTGAGGACTATGATCTGGAAGGCCAATTGAAAAAGAAGAGCCAACCTCGAGGCATTGACGCTGAAAAGAAAAACCAATTAACTTAAAACCATTTTTCCATTGGTTGAGGAAGAGAAGAAGAGATCTTTAATGGATTTGTCTCAAACGGGACAAATGGGAGACTGATTGGTAGAATGGATTTTTATTCCAATATTATTCCTGTTTACAATTACATTTTTTGCTTAATTTATTATTTTATTATATCTCTTAAGAGAATTAAACATTTGAGAAGTACAACCATAACTCTAAAAGATGTTAAATATTTTTATTTTACTGCCACTTCTAAAAGTGGGACTCATATGCAGTTACTTCAATAATGGGACTCATATGCAGTTACTTTCAAGATGGGACAAACCGACCTGATATTTTTTTCACATTTTTGTAACTAACTGCTAAATTTTATTATTGCTTTCGAAAATATGATAAAAAATAAGGCAATTACGCAACATAACTCAAAAACGTCAAAAAGTAATATGGGACTGATATGCGGTTACAGGCAGTAAACCAGCTATAGAACGCTATCAGAATGTATCGAAAATCATGGTATGGGGCGCTTTTTCACAAAAAGGAAAACTTCCTCTTCTTTTCATAGAACCCAACGTTAAAATCAACACTGAATATTACATCGAGCAGGTTTTGAAGAACCATCTGCTTCAACGCTGTATGGGAAAACAAAACATTGTTTCCATCAGGACTCAGCTCCAGCTCACAAGGTAAAGAAGACAATAGCGTGGTGCGCGGAAAATTTGCCCGATTTCATCACACGTGAAGATGCCTGCATCATCAACGAATCTCAACCCATTTGACTACTTTGTTTAGGGTTATATGCTTCAACATATAGGCCCTACAAAAGGGCTTTCTTAAGATCGATGCAAGAAACATTTGGTTGATATTTGGGACCAGGCGTGCCAGGCGAGAGATTCAAATTGAATTAATATGGTTTATTTCTATAACATGTATCTTTCAAATGAAAAATGAGTGCTATGATTTGGTTGATTCGTTTTGTTGTAATCCCAATTTGTTTTTGTTACACTTATTGTTAGACACCCTTTATAACTCATGAAAAATGAGGCAGTCCCCTCCTAAAAGGTTCTCCCGGGGCATCTGGATTGTCTCGGAATGGCAGATATGATCGAAAATCATGTTCTGATGAAAACTTGTATCTGTCGCTGCCACATGGATCGTGGAAAAACATGCCCTCTTCTGGCACAGATTCCTTGTGACCAGTTGGGACATAAGACATAAGTACATAAGACAAATCTATATTATTTTGTTCTCCTACGCAATAACAGTCCACTTACAATCAACGCATGAAAGAATTCTCTGCTGATTTCCAATACTAATCTTGCTAATAATAATAATTTCGAATAACTTTTACTTGCCAACAATTGTTTCCAGCCGACTTTACATTCGTTTCACAATGTCTAATCAATTATGATTGGTTTTGTTTTGATTCCCTGACTTTTTGCAACCCACTAACGGCCACCGTATATGCCCTGTGGAAACTGGGCATATCACCGGCAAACGGTTACTCTTCGTCACATTTATTATAACATTTTTGGAAGAGAACGAAATTATTTTGGGTGATAGACTGTCAAATAAACGGCGATGACTTCTTCAAGCAGAACTTTTGGATGCATTGGCAAAACTTCGAGAGCTTGTGCAACATGTTGCCAGCATTGGCAAAAGCTGACACTAATCTTCGTCAAGCCATTCTGTTGTTGAAAAGGGTAGCGGTAGCCTTGTATTCAGTAAGATCGTCCGCCGAATACCGAACCATTGCAAACCTCTTTGGGATAGGAAAACCTACAGTATGTTGTATCCTACTGGAGTTGTGTGATGAGGCATGACGTATTTTAGGGCCATTATACCTGAAACATTTGCCGCTGACACGATCAAACATTGAAGAATGTGTCCATGTTTTTGATGTTTAGGGGTCTCCACAATACTTCGGTGCGATAGGTAAATGTCTATAATTCAAAAATTTCAGTCCTGTAGTAATTCCCGGTACAGTATATAGAATGTGTATTACTTTAGGAAATGTCAAGACAAATATCTGGCGTAAATATACCCGTTATGGTAATAGGTGATTCACATTTTCAACCCTACTAATCAAACCGTACACAGATAAAAAGAAACATTGAAATTTATGCGTTTTCTAATGCACATAAATGGAATGCTAGATTTGGCAGAAATTAATGGGATATTTCATGTAAATTGAGGTCAGATAACGCCTGCATCTAGCCTTTTTTATGACAGATTACAAACATTTCTGTATGTTGTATGGATGATTGCATACAACTTCGCTGTTTACGCCTCGTTTAGGTTGAAATTAAACGAGAGGAAATTTTACGCACTTGTTAAAAATTAATTATTTTTTTCTGTGTACCCCTATAACATAGAAGGCAACGAGGTGCAAACAAATCTTAAATCTCGTAGAGTAGTCGAAAATGCATTTGGTCACTTTAAAGCTCGATTTCGTCGCATTGGAAAGGGAATCGACAACAGTAAAGAAAATGCAACTACAGTCATGAGAGAATGTTGTGCTTTGGACAACTATTTGAATGTACTAGATGATAACATCGATTGAAAATTAGCATTAGCATTAGCATTAGCATTGACGTTTGCACACCTCGTGGATGGAGCTACGATGAGGAATAATTCGTTGAAGATATTGCATGCCACCATGAAACGCAACCAGTTACCGATACTTTTTTTCACGCAAAAATCTCCACAAAGACACTCCTCGATCGCTCACCTGGCCACGTCCATGCAACCGTTGGTGATAGGGAGGAATTGGTATCTACCTTGAGAAGACACGGGGAACCCACGTAGATTTCAGTAGATATCAAAGGAAAACGGAAATTAATAGTCGGAGAGAATAGATTAACAGAATGCTCTGTTTGGTGTACAGAACAGAAATTTAATCAAAAATGGTCGTTGGGAGCATCTAGTCTAAGAAGGTTAAGTGATGCTACATTTCTCTTCAAAACAGTTGGAACTTTAGCATTAACTATAGTCCTAGCTCCTTATAGCTTATGGTTATAGCGCCAATACTCGCTCTCTGAAAAGAGAAGAATGTCTGAAAATATAAGAACGGATAGGGAAAGAGAACTAGTCAGAATGAAGCCAAAAATAATATATACTGTCACACCCAAAATCACGTCCAAATTCTACATTTACAACAGCTTCTTCGATAACATTTGGTAATCTCAAATCTAAACCGCAAAGTGTTGACAATTAGCCACAAGACTGAATACTGGGTTATGAAAGCCTTAAATTTACATGATCGTTGTCTTTTGTGTTATAATAACATCCGACATATTTTTAACGCAGTTGGTTCCACGCAGCACGACAGGTGACAAGTCCAAATTTGCTCTCTTCCGGGAATGATCATACTATGATTACTTCATGCTACATAAGATGCATAACAGATCGAACTTCACAACGTAAAATTTCATGCTCGAAAATTAAAGGTGTAGGAAAAGAAAAGGAATGTTACAAATTCATTTTTTTTTTCAGTGATACACGTCTACACAGCGGTACACACATTGTTCTTTGGCATGTAATATTAATTAATCCGAACATGGCGACAACTTAGCATCCTCAAAATATTTTAAGACGAAGGTTTTGCATTATTTAATTTCTTTTGTTCTCACAAATTTGGATATGCAGGGACAAGATGAATCCTAATGGATAAGATTAAGCTATATTTTGCTACGGCAATCGATGACATTTAGGGCTGTTTTCTATTTATTAAATTGAATTACCGCATCCTGATTTTTTCTGATTGTTTTTTCAACTAGATCTGTAGGATCAAAACAGTCATCAAAAAGCATTTGAATTTGGATTTACAGTAGTAGCATTTGTCAAATATCTTTTTGTGTTCCTGAACCTATCTATATGTCATGTCGTGTAAGTTATCATTTCTATTTTTGTGGTCATGTAAATTTAAGAATAGACGCAAATTTTAATCAAACGGGCTGCTCCTTATAGACCTAAATTTACACGATTTTTTCTAAGAGTCTAGCATTGAAGTAGTTACCGAGATTAGCCTATCCACTTCCACTCAACATTTCGCCAAAAATGTGTCGTAGACCCACTTCTCTTTGCGCATCACGTTTTTACAACTGTTGGGCGCCAGTTAATAATGAATTGTACACAAAATCAATAATATATAAATAAATACTATCTATAACTTATTTGTTTCGGTATAGAGATTTACCAGTGAATGTTATGATAGTATGGCGTAGTAAAACGTGTTTTGCAAGCTTACCCATATAATAACACAATTGGGCTTAGATTTCGTACCGCGTCCAACAACAAACGCTAGTATTGGTTTGAATAGTTTTAATGAGACATGCGTGAGACTGATTTAATAATATTTTGATACTAATTGTTGATTATTGTTGGTTAACAATTACCTTTATGTTTTCAAAGACTTACTACCAAATCCGCATGGGTGAGGTGAAGAAGGTTTCTCTCACTCCCTTGTATCGATCCTTGAATTTAACCGCCGAATCCACTGGTGTTGTCCGCACATCTGCATCTGCTTCCTTTTAACCACTGCTTAAAAGATTTGATTGTTCATTTTCTTACATAAAAAGTTTATTTCATTCCATTGCAAAGCAAAATGATGAATGTAAAAAAATCTACTTTTCAAACGAGTTTTCACGTTCAGAGTCTACGCGAACCTTCGATACTGCTAGCGCAAACGGTTGTCGTAATTTGTGGAATCAGTCACTTTATATATTGCGGATAGATATTCACTAAGCACGAATACTAAATTTTCTCACTTTCACATAAAGTTGATTAATTGATTTTCCATTTAGAAATTTTCGCAGAATTGAGCGAAAAAATATGACAGTGAAGTATATAACACGTCCGCTTGCGGCCAACGCTTACTTCGTTTTTCTAGATGATAACATCGATTGAAAAAATGGGCACATATTCAGAAAACGCATCGATATCAATCTTCCCCAACCTCAATATCAAGCGGTGCTCAATGACGGTGATGTAGGAGCTGAAGAAATACGGCAAGCTATTGCATCGCATGTTTGTAATAATTAATTTTATCAATACTGCCGTAATTACTGTTGGGAATTTAAATAGTTTATGAAAGCGCTCTTAAACTCCGCCATGTCATTGAAGAACTTCTCCATGAAGTTTATTCGCTACTCCTTCAACCGCAAAATTTTTTCATCAGTAACCTGCAGATGCTCCTCTTGCTGTTTCATCTCATATTCAATAACACCAAATCGTTTTAAAATTTCAATTTGAAAGTTGTTTTTCATTCTTTTTCCAGCTCCCAATATTCACGCAGACGTAGACAGTTCTGATGCCACCACGATGTTGGTTTGCGAGTCACTACGAGAACCTTCATAGAGTTTATCATCCGGAATGAAATGGGCTTCTCCATATTCGTCAAGAATTCCCATATTTTCGTCGAGAGTGGCATTTGGATCCGGATCGTCTTTGGTTTCTGCAAATAATTAATATTTTTATCTAACTATAATTTTTATTATATTTTTATTGCAATATGATAATTATTCTCGATACTTTCGTCAATCAAAGAAGATAAATTATTTATTGTAAAGCTCCCCAGAATTGCATGAATTTTAGGGAATAATGGGCAATCCGAAGGAGACCCTCCTGATGGACCAATTTTAGCTTTTTCACTTCCGTAAAACAATACCCGTAAGTGTCAAAACTAAGCTAAAAGATGTGATACACAGAAAAAAATTATTAATATTAACAAGCGCGTAAATTTTCCCTCGTTTAATTCCAAGCCAAACCGTGCGTAAACAACGAGATTGTTCGCAATCTTTCTACAACTGGCGCTATCTGGCTAACATGCAGGCGTTATCTGGCTAAAATTTACATGAAATATCCCATTATTTTCTGCAAAATCTAGCGTTCCTTTATGTGCATTAGATAACGCAGAAAATTCAATGTTTCTTTTTATCTGTGTAAATAAAAAAAAAATCGAAAGAAAGGAGCTGTGTATTAGTTTTCCAATACAAAATGTGAAACTGTTAACATCGTAGTTGAAATCTGGATAAACTCGCGGTAATCGAATTTACTTTCGTTCTCTTCTCTACTCTAGTCAGATTAAAAGTTAAAGCAATGAACGATTTTCCCGGTTAAGTAATGCATTAAATATTAAGTTTTACCTGTTTTTGGAAGTGATGTTGTGGATCCTCAGCAGATACAAAGCACTTATGTGCCTCCAGTTCCGCTTTTATTTCTTTGAAGACGTGGCTGTTCCGACACGTCCCTCTTAGTTGGTCGATTTTGGAGGCTCAGATTTCGATTGATAAATCGATTTGCGTAGGCGATCACCGATTCCTTTTCCGCGAATTTTTCTTTTTCGGATCCATTTTTCCCTTCATGAATCCTGTCTTGAATTATATGAACCTGCAGCAAAAACAAAATAACAGACAAAACATATACAAATCGATGTAGTTTCATTCACAGCATTCTACTTGACAACTGAACCAAATGTCAAATAAAACTTCAGGGCTGTGCTGAAACTTGATGAACCACTTTTTTATACCACTTTTGAGAGGGCTGAACCCGTTCTGAAAGATGTTATTTGGAAATAACTAGTTATAACTTGAGAGTTCCCTGTTTGGGGAAAACACTGCTACGCTTAGACTGGCTGTAACTAAAAAATTCTGTTACTTTGCTAAATTCTTTACCTCCATTCTTAAGCTTAGAAGATTTCCAACACAACATTTTCATTTAGGTGTCGTTTTAGGGGTAAATATGTTTTAAACATCTCTTTTTAATGAATTTTTGCTTGAAATACGTAATAAACATCAGTGTTTGATTAAAAAAAAACGTGGCTTCAAAAATGTTCTACGATTCTCTTCCTGGCACAAACTTTCCTACTTGCATTAATTGTTATGTTATGTATTCTCCGTGCGAGGAGTAACGATTATGATGTAGAAGGAGATGTTCGCTCATCACCATGAGGCACCACCATGGGTGACCAGTATCGCATCGCTTCACGATGTTTCTCTCCGAGGTCTCTACGTTGGAGACGACGAGAAAAACTTTAGTGATCGTCAGTCGTTGCGAATCAAAACAAACCCAAAAAAGGAGAGAGTTCCTCTCCCATGTGCGCATCAGTAAACAGAGTGCACACAATAGATCGCTAAGCATAAACTATACAAGCCACAGTGGTACATGAGCGTCTTTCCATGCCGTCAATTTTTGCCTGTTGAAGTGGCGGACTTGTTCAGTCGCTACAACCTACCCCTGCATGGGATGTTAGCAAAGATTGACGTCCGTGGTTCGAGTACCATTGGATACATGCCCTTTCGCTCAATTTTCAAAAACATCTGTTAATTTTCCTACCTGCCGCACTCTGACGGAACTTTCAACACTTTCTCTTCACATCTTTCATTCTAGCCAAAAACATTGTTGTTCACCCTTGGTGCCTCATGGTGATGAGCGAACATCTCCTTCTACATTTCCTACTTGCTTATTTTTTTTTTTTTTTTTTTTTTTGCAATACTGTTATGAATGCGAAATGTTGTGCCTCCAATTGGTCGATAATAAAATCACGAATTCAACCCTGCCATGGTCATATCTGTGCGCAAGACGTGCAGCACACTTCATCGCCCTGCTCAATGGGGCTTCCAAGGAGAAGAATGCATATCTTAAATTCGGAGAAATTAGGGAAGTTGGGGAATCTGAAAACATTTAAAACAACTATTTCTCAAAAGCAAAAGCTACATTTCTTAATCTAAGACCAAAATCGGATAAAAAAGGACTTCCTCTTCCGTCCAAGGAGAATAATGTCATAACATAAATGTTTTTTTTTTTTTTTTCAAAACAGTCACTCACAGCTTCCGGGAAACAGCTATGTTTTGGGATGCCGATGCCAAACAATTGGCGTAATTCTAGCAGAGATAAATATCTGCTCTCTTCTGGAAAGATAAAGCTGTTTTTCGGAAGCACTGTATTGAAAACATTGAGATTATGACATACTTCTCCTTGGACGCCCCATCAAGCCGCAGGGTTGAATCTGTGATTTTGTTATTTGTTAATTGGAGGCACAACGCATTAAAAACAGTATTGCAAAAAAAAACTAAACGAGATAGAAAGTTTGTGTCAAAAAAAAAAATTGTAGAACACTTTTGCAGCCACTTTTGTTCAATCAACCACATCACTTCTTCAATCGAACTTCAATTGTACTAGCCTCTGGAAGGTTTGGTGAAAAGTTGCTTGTGATGTTGCGTGCAATGCTTCAACATAGTCATCAAAAATCTGGTTTCTGTAGATTGTTTGTTTTTGTGTATGCAGTAGAAAGCTAGCTGTTAAAACTTCTTTATTATTGCACAACTCATAATTCAATAAAGTTGACTAAGTCGCTCAGCTCAATATTTCTTGTTCCGATTCTTTTGTGTGTGTTACTAAGCGTTACGATGATCCCCGATGTTCTGATCATCGTGCTGGTAGGTGCTCATGTGTGCCACGGTAATTTGAAAATTCAATCGTGTTGTTTTGGCTACGCCTGGCAACCAGGTGATTCTAGGCTCGGTCTTTGGTTGCCACATTTTTGATACTTTTATGTCATACAGCAGTATGACAGAGAACGGAGCTCAAGAAGCTTATCACTGGAAGTTAGTGCAATTCCTACAAACTGTTGTGCATTTATAATTGATTCGTCCTCTTTCTTAGTAATCCCCTAATGCCTACAAAAACAATGCACGAGACGCAAATCCACTCTTCGACTGCAGATTCACCCAGCGTGATAACAAAATTGATCGAACCAAATTTCCCGGTTGGATTTGCTGACTTACTCAAAGCTTCAACAAACATTTTCAACATTTTCACTGTAGCAAAAAAAAAAGATATTCAATCAAAATTTCACATTAATTTGGAAATTGTAGATCTTAGAAGTTTGCTTTTCTTCCTAGATGGCTTTCTCAGAAAGGTTTTCAAAGCCAGGTGAATCCTGAACAGAGAAATGGTCATAATGGACTTCATCCTGTTTTTGTACTATACACAGCAATCGATTCCTATGTAATAGTATTAAGTTGTTAATGTAATGCGCATTTTATTCCTACCATCATGATCACATTCAAGTCTTTCTTCTTGCATGGTCTCTATTCCGCTCGAATCATTTGGCATATAATTCTCTGGACCACTCAATGGATCACAAGAGATTATAATTGGGTCGTTGGGTGAGGTACAAGAAGTAGTCTCCAATGATTTTCTTTTGTGGGCATTGTTCTGGCTTACGAAATGCGCTGCAGCAGGAGGGTACAAAGACTTTAACATTCTGGCATTCGGAAATGAAATGTTGCCTCATGGTGATGCGCGAACATCTCCTTCTACATCAGTTCTCAACAGTTGAACTCAAAAGTTCACTTGTAATCACTGTTTTCTATACCTTGGTCAGTTGCTTGACGTCAATTTTCAAGGACTGCCAGGATATGTATTCGAAAAGTACAAATGTCAAATGTGTGCCACTGAGTGCCACGCATGCAATGAGGTCTATACAGGGTGTTTGTCGGTATTAGTAACGAAAACTGTGTAAACAATCCATGATTTCGGGTAGTGACGTAAAACTCCAAAAACAAGCGAATAATAACAAAACAAGTCAAGTTTTTTTCCGCATCCTTTTAGTGCACAAAAAGGCATTTTTCAGCCGAAACCTTTAAAAACTATACTAATCACTGAAAATAAACATTCCATCTTGTGATTTGCTGATGTTGTAAATTGTTGTTTTTGGAGATCTACGTCACGCATGTTTACAAAAAAAACAGCTGTGCATCATCTCACGAACACAATGACAGTATTTTGCATTGCATTAATACAACTTAACCACTTCTTCTCCCCCAGTATAAACCTCATTGCCACGCATGTTCCGTTAAGGTTAATGATTATTAACTACGGTGTGCCTGGCACACTGTGCTAAGCGACTCACCCCTTGTCATTACCTCAACATTTAGAATTGATATAACTCAGAGTCGGTACTAGATATTGAAAATTTAATCATATCAGTTTTTATGCCTACATGCTGTGAGCAATCTGATAGAGTTCGATTCGATGTTCATTCACAAACAATCGAAATTTATCAATTTGAAATAGCAAGCTGAGTTTGCGAGAGGGAGATAAAAGATAGGAAAAAATTCATGGAGCAGCGATTCACTTTAAGAGATATAAATGAAAAGTCAATGTCTTTTTGACGGTTTCGATCAATATCCTTTATGGTTTCTTTTTCCCTTCTAGAGTTTCTATTCGGAAATGGCTCTCCAGTAAACAAACACGAGCAGTAAGCACTGCTTCTTGTATTCACATTTGATTGTCATCAAAACGACTACTCCCGCAACAATCCAAAACCTAAATCACACCTAATTATGTCCATCATGGATTATTACTCCGGAACCCACCTTCTGTTTTGCAGTAGTAGAACAAATTGTTTGACAAGTTGTATCGAAATCGAACCACCTTCCCCGGCGACCCATCCGCCCCTCCTGCAGTGATAACCAGCAATAGCCGTTCCCAATTGGAGAGGGGGAGCTCATTAAAATTGTTGCATGTTATATTGCTTGTCGAACGAAATTTGTACCGGGCTGTGTGTGTGAGAATGTGAGTGCTTGTAGCTGTTCGACCGGAACATAATTTTCCAACAAAAGGGGTGTTTGGGTGTGAGTATCATTTAATTTACATCGAACAAGCAGGCAGCCGTCGGTGGTTCCGAGAGAGCAGGAGAACGATCGAACACACACAAAAAAAAAGTCAGTTGGCCAAACGGCAAATTCCGGTGAAAGGTAATATTTAATTATTTTAAATGAATGAAATTATGCTCGAATCAGATTTATTAAAATGTGGTTGTTCGCCTGCAGGGGCTAGAGTGGAAACGGATCGCATTTTCCCACTTCCCACAGCACCGTTCGGGGCGAGTGGTGTGTAATTACAGCTGCCGGGTTTTCGAAGCGCATTGTGGCCATTGTGTGCGGTGTGATTGAAATGTTTATGGAATGTCTTTTTATTTACATTTCGATGACATGGAATATTCATATTCGTTTTCGAACCGATCGGAATTGATAACCGAGCGCGGAAAAGGGTGAGTGTGAGCAGCAACAGCAGTAGCAGCAGCTTGCGGGATGGCGACTTGTCCCAGTCCGGTTTGAATACGAAAGAAATCAAAACATGACTTCCCGATATTGAGCTATGCTAATTGAGTTGCAGACATTTGAATAGCAAATTGGATTTTGGATTGGATGTTTTTTAATTTGAGGTGAACGGTGAACCCTTTTCCCTCTATGGCAGTGATTTTGCGTTTGCTGTGCGTTCTGAATTTTGTTGATTGACGTTATTCCAGAACGATGTTTCAGACAGCGCCAGGATGTTTTTTTTATCAACAAATTATACTCCACTAACAAGCATCTAATAAAGGCATTTACCCACCTGACAACGGTCAAGATAAGCCATAACTTTACAGAACGGTTAACGCAACCCTTCTCATTTTTATTGCAACTGATTTTGATTCTGTTATACCCCTCTGACTTAACTGAAGATCTGCCTGCAGATCCGCCGAAACGATTTAATTTTCCTCCGGAAAACATCCGGGCATTGTGTCGAAAAAGTCAAAACAGAAATTAATTAATTATTCCTGTGCCAGGCTCCGAGGAAGGTGGTCGGGGGGTCGGAATCTGCTCTTGCCAACCGAAGGCAACCGGCCAAAAAATAGAATCATAAATTAATGAAAAATGATAAAACAGGATAAACACATTTTATCACTCTCATTCTCCCGCTCGTGCTCTTGGACTTGGTTCTATTATTATGACCATCATCGACGATTTGCATTAGCATGAATAACGAAAATTTTCATGCGAGTTTTGCTGGCAGTTGACACGTGACCATAACTGATTTGTTTATATTGGCGCTTGGTTATTCGGCACAGATTTAGAAATGGAAAAAAGGGGGAAATTTTCCACCTATTACTAGAGGCGAAAATTTATGGCCCATGCCGATTAAATTATCCCTCAATGAAAACTTTTATTGGAATCCGAGGACAAGTTTCTCCTTGGAAGCTAATAAACTTACGGCAAACCGAATGGCATAAAGGCAGGACATGTAGCATACGGAGCAAATACTAGCTGGTCCAGGTTGTCACGAGGCTGAGCTGAATGGGTATTGGATTCGCTTATTATCGCTAAATGGATTGCAATTGAAATGGGATTCGGGTAGAGCTGTTCGCCGATCGTTGTTCTGTGATTTTTTTTTCTACATTAAAAATATTGAATGGTTCAGTAGATGTCTGATAAAGTAACGTTTGCGTTAAAAAAATGGACTTTTCTATACGGATGGTGATAAAAAAAGAGCTAAGGCAGATAATTGCTTTTGATAAATTTCACATGGAAGGTTATTATTTATGCTTACTTGCAAAACAAAATTCTACGCCCTTGCGAGCGGCTTTCCGGCAGTCACCGAAAAATTCGCCATGGCGGACAAAAACATGCGTGTAGGCATGTTTTTGAGTTCTTTTTTCGTTTTATATATCAATGCCTCCTCCGTTTTTGCGACCAAATTGTTGGAGTAGATCTTACGCTTCAGGTTGGCCCAGAAATTCTCGATGGGTAGCAGCTGGGGGGCATTGGGCGGGTTCACCGCTCCATCTCCTCAAACGATCGCTTCGAGTAGTGGGCCGACGCCAGATCCGACCAGAACACCGCGTCTTCACCCTTATGGTATTTCTTGATGAACGATGCAAATTCCGGCAGGCATTTCGTACTGTAAATTTCCCCGTTCACGGCCAGTCCGGAGCGAAAGAAACGCGGCTTTGGCATCCCCTTCTCGCTGATTGTCAACCACAGCAGCACCTTCTTGGGGAACTTGGTGTGTGAAATAAACTTCACCTCAGAGCTCACTTCCTTCGTGTGGGAGGTAAAATACGAAGTTGCCATCCAGGGTGAGATAGGTTTCGTCATCCATAACCACCGCCACGTCGCTATTCGCTGGCAAAATCGAGTTGACCATCTTATTCAGCCGCTGCCGCTGCGTCATTGCCTGCAGATCCGAAACCAGTGGACGCGACTTCCACTTCCTGACATGTATGTTCATGTTCGCCAGGTATTTTTTAACTGTTTGTCCGGTTGAACCAACCTCCCGGCCAAGCGCACGCAGCGACGCAGCCACTTCTCCCTCGGTCTTCCAGTGCAGCATCCTTTGGAGCTTCTCGTCACTCAGGGTCGTCTGCCGTCCGGTACCGAGCTTTCTTACAATGCTCTGATTGTTGTCTAATAGTGCCAAGATGTTGTAGATGCCAGAACGGGCGTACCCGGCATCCACAAAGTGCCGCACGATGTCCGTTTTCGACGGTGCCGTTCTTTGAAGTTGCTTCACTGTTTTTGCCATCACGGTTAGAGTTCGACTGATAGAGCTGTCAAATTGTGTCTGCTGACTAATGGGTTACTATGATTGATGCTGCATGGGTAGTTTTGTCAGTGCGGGTGATGATAATCGCATGAAAAACCCATTTTTTTTTAATCCAAACGTTAGTGTGGAACAAGGCAAAACAATAGACGGTTTTTGCGCCAACTCGAACAAATGTTGGCAGCACCTTCTCAGATTACAACGAAACTTTCTGGGTGTGTAGACCATGACTAGATACTTTGCATACTTATTTTCTTCATTTATTGGTATGGTATGGTACGAATGGACAAATTTCGCGACAAAAATCGATAACTCGAAAGCCATGAACTTTAGACAGATGATGTCTTCGGGAGATTTAATTTTTAAAATAAGACCTATCATTTGGTTTGGGTGGTGACTAGGGTGATCCTTTTATGTTCATAATAAAAAATTCAACTTTTTATTCTTATGATTTAGAGGATTTTTTGCTTCTACAGAATTGTAGGTATTTTATTATAATGAAACTTTGCTGAGGAAAGTTAACTTTTATCTCATTTACGTATTGTTTTAAAACAGTTTTTCTAACTTTCCTTAGGGTGGGACTTAAAAAATAGTTTTTTTGCTGTAACTTTTTTATTTCCATTTGAATTTGAAAACATTGCAAAGATGTTTTAAGGGTATAAAATGACGCACATTTTTAAGAAACAAGATAGTTGCTAGTTATTGTATTAAAAAAGTTCTAGGGGTTGAAGTGAAAAAAATATACGTTTTTGCAAGATATCTTATTCTGCATTATATGCATTATATTATTTGCAAATATTTGCAAATACAGAGTGCGTGAACTGAAAGTACACACTTTCCTCTACAAGATCTGTGCAATTTTTTTTGTCCTCTTTTGTCCCCTTTAGGAAAAAAAACTCGTTTAAAATTGTTAGTTTTGCATTTTTTCTGCATAATTTTCGATCAGCAGCATCAACAATCATCACCAAAGACCGTAACAACGCGAGTGTTTTATGAAAATGTTTATATTTCTATACTAATCCATCTCCGTTAATTTATTAACATTTAAATCACATACAAACAGTCATATCACATCGAACATTTTTCACTACAAATCATCGTCACTAACACACCTGCGCCATCTGTTGAGCACACTGTGATGGATGACTAAGCTGAAAAGATGGCAGTAGCTGTCTTTTGAAAAGGGCTTAACTTTTATTTTTATCAATTTAAAAAAAAATATGTTTAATAAAACTATAACTACTCCTTCAAAAAAGTGTTATATGAGTGATTATCACAAAAGAAGTCAAGTTTTAGGACAAAAATATTGAAAAACAAACCAAAATGAGCCCTTCACTGAAAAAAATCATTTAAAAAACATTCAAAGTCGATTTAAAAAACACCATATATAATTTCGATGAAATTTTTTCTCAAGATAGGTATTTATGTTCCCTACCAACCGTTCATACATCACAAGATGGGCACTTTTAAGGAAAAAAGTTTTTCTAAGAAAAACTTTCTTATGTCCCATTGTTTTTTTTCAGTGTATTTTGTTATCAAAAACTAAACCAGTTAAGATCATAACCATCCTAGAATCCAATGAAACTCAATTTGTTAGGAGATTTTGTCCTTATTATCCAATCCTTTGGGAGGGTTTTAATATTTGATCGCAATATGTATTGAATTTTACTTTTATACACTAAGGTTTTTTTTTTACACGGGGGATACGTACCGTGTGAAAAAAACCGTGCAAAAAAACTTTGTTAATTCCGGAATCCGTGTGAAAAAAACCGTGCTAATTCCGAAAAACCGTGTAAAAAAAACCGTGTTAATTCCGAAATTCGTGTAAAAAAAAAACTTTGATAACATACTAAGTCTTTTGCAATGAAAAACACCTAAAAGATTTTCTAAACAGTGGAATGGATAGCAAAACATGTTACAAGAGTCAAGCGAGGACCCCAGGGCCAGAACACAAAATAGAACCGGAGTGAATGTGTGTGGGGATAAGTGGGGATAATACAAGTACAATCATGATGGCATATCTCGAGACCCTTAATATCTGCAAAGGTGCGGTCTTGAGCAAAGTTGTTCAGAAGGTCAAGGGCATTCGAAAATTGAACCGTTTTGTTTGGAACTCCACCACTACGTGGCGCTAGTAAGCATACGAAAATGAGCATTTGCAACTTGTTCTGTTTCGAGATTCTGATAAGATGGATAGTTCTTATCATCGGCAAAGTTGTTCAGCAGATCAAGGGCATTCAAAAGATGGGCTGTTCTTTCGGAATTTCACCGCTACGTGGCGCTGATGAGCATGCAAAATTGAGTATTTTCAACTTGTTCTATCTCGTGATTCTGATAAGATAAAAATTTCTAGTTTTCCGCAAAGTTGTTCAGAAGGTCAAGGGCATTCGAAAGGTGAACCGTTCCATTCGGACTTCCACCAGTACGTGGCGCTAGTGAGCATTCAAAATTAAGTATTTTCAAATTGTTGTACTTGTTCTGTGTGGGGATACGTATTTATGTGTGAATATAGGTGTGTGTGTGTGTGTGTGTGTGTGTGTGTGTGTGTGTGTGTTTGAAAACCGCGTATGTGTTTATGTGATGATGCGTATAAATGACCGTGAGAGTGTGTGTACGTGTGTATGATTTTAAATGTGTTTATGTGAGTGTGTGTATGAACATGCAAGTGTGTTGCAAGTGCAAGTGTAAATGTTGTAATGTGTTTTTATAATATGCATGAATAAATGTGAAAATGAGTATGAATGATGTATGTATGTGTGTGCGTATGCGTATGTGTGTATCTTCTTTGTCACCAGGAACTGTGGAATTTCTGAGTGCCTGGTATTGTTTTGGCGTTTTATATTTCTTCGAGTTGTGAATACGTAGCAGTGAATACGTAGCAGAAATTTAATTTATTGACAATTTTCAATGAAAAAAATCGTGGAGATAAAACTCATTATTTAATGAGCTTTTTTCCATGAATTTTGTCACTGGAAATGGTCAATATTAAATATCATAGAGCATGGCCATAAAATGTTGAAATTTGACACGAGTCGCTTGCATTTTAATGAAAGACAGAAAGCTAATATATGGCTGTTATTCATAGGCAAAACATTTCGGAAAATCATTTGCACAAAAACGCTACCTAACGAGAATATTCAAACAGTCTTGACCATGGGGTGGATCGGTCAGCACAATTTTCTCCTGTGCTATTTTTTTTTGAGTGTTGAGTGCTTGTTGCTTTGCAATGTTCTGGGAGTTCCCTTTATGTGCCGAAGGTGCCGATGTGTTGACAGCCCAAATTGTTATTTTGTGCTGAGCTTGGCAACCAGGCAATGCATATTGGCAAGGTTGCTGGTTTCATATTTCTACAAGCTCAACTGCCAAAAATGTGCCTCAGTGTGCCACACATGCGGTATGGATTGACAATCGAAGTGCCACTGTAAGGAAACATATTCGTCTAGTGTGTAAAACATCGTGGCTGATACACTGTTCTCAGCGACTTACCCTTGGTCTTGACCCACCAGAAGCTTCAATAAAGAAGAAACACGACTATTCAACCCGGATCCCAAGTAATAGCATGGTAAAGAAAAATCCGGAAAATTTGGCACTTCCAGTCGTCAATCAAAAAGTTTCGAGTCACTGAGTTTTTTTGTCGAAGATCTAAACTCAATGGACAATATTCATACAATTCAAAGATATTGTAAAGTCGGGAAAATCACTTATACCCTTGCTCTGGATCGAAAGGTACACACTTAGAATATTTTACAGTATACGGTAATTTTTTACCGAACTTTCACCTACTGATCCACATTGCTGAACAGTGCAACCGTCTATTTGACCACAATATCAACGTACAGCATATTCACCTAATTCTACCCACTGGTCATCAATAGAAAGGTTTTGATTCCCTGAACAACATTTTCGATGACAAAATCTCTCCAGTTCATCAATCGGGAAACCCATTTATACACTAGCGCCACGTAGTGAACACAATTGAGAACTACTGGTCACAAATCAAATGTCTTGACCTATTGAATAGCTTTGCTGAAGACTGAAGCCTTGTATTTGAGCTGGATTCAGTATATTCCAAAAATGTACAAGCACACTAGCATTGCGTGGTGGGGAAATTCGGAACTGATGGTCCCAAATGAAAAGATCTTGACCCAGTGAACAACTTCATCGAATACAGAAACCTTTTGAATGGTTAAATTGCCAAGTTACTGCTTGATCAGAAAACTCAATTGCAAACCAGTGCTGCGTAGCGGAAAGATTATGAACGATGTGATTCCTCGATAATTTTCGGCATTTTGTTTATCTCCTTTCTTGAAAATCGGGAACATGAACGAAGATTTCTAACGTGTTGGATATTTTCCCTGGCGTAACGAGATATTGAAAATTGTGCTGGCGATTCTGTCGTTAAGATAAATTTCAACCGATAGCCCATTAACTTTCCTTTTTGTGTTCACAAATGACCAGAACAAGTTTGGGTTGCGCCGAAGGTAACATTGGATTCGTTTTGAAAAATTCTTGTAAAGAAGAGGATTGTACATTCGGTAATGGGTACTAGGTGTCGAAACAATTCGCTTGGTGAATTGATTTCGAGTTTTGCAGTACTTAGGAAGAGCCTTTAATCTCACACGTTTCAGGTACCGTAAATGAGCATTAGACCAAGGAGGTTTACGAGCAGGTCTCCTCAGCGGAACAAAATCTTCAGAGCGAAACAAAAACACTACCGAACAGTCGCACGCGTGATTGGTGAATGTGTAACGTGCCAGTGCGGTGTTACTCCCAGCACTGATAAGACCCCCGTCTTCATGCCTCAGAGCTGGCACAGGACCGGCACCGCGAACCAAGGAAACACTTCACGTTCGCTTCAAACAAAACTCCCACTTTATTACTGTGCACTCTTCTATTTTGTCTCCTTCCCTTCTGCTACGAACTCCCACTTTCTTAATTGCTACTCCTACCTCAGCTCTTGACTCTTCCCACTTCTTCGGGGCCCTTCACCTGTCTCCTGTCCGTCAACTGTTCCTGCTGCTACTACTCGGCCTGGGTTTTCGGCACTCCACTCGGCTTCGCTAGGTTGGACTGCAGCTTTGGTGGACCCTCAACCTGTCCCGTGCGCCTTTCGAGTGTGTTTATGAACTCGAAACTTTGAGAAACCAAAAGGTGAGTCAGTTTTCGCACTGTTTATTTTTAGATTTTTAGCACTGTTCGTTGAAGATCACAAGACTAATGACTATGTCTTCTTATGGCTATTGACCTGGTACCAATGGCCGTTGACCTGCCGTTTGTGCCTCCAATTCTCCACGCAATGGCCCTTATTTCGCCCCCCTTATGGCGGTCCATTCATCGCTGGGACGGTGACATCTGGTGGTGGATTGCTTAGTACTTCCACGGGTAGTTCTGCTACTGGCTGCTTCGTGGAGGGGATATTTCATCGTTCACGAACATGAAAATACTTGCTTGGTTTTTTTTAAAACAACACGAATAACGAAAACTACACGCGAATCATCTTTTCAATCTTGGACGCAACACTTATAATTGTTACAAATGGGAGTAGAATTAAGAATAATTTGGCTTTCATTCGTTTGACTCCAGCTCTCAGTTCATATGAGAAACATGAGAAAATTTTAATGCTCTCCCCGCTGATAAGTTTGCACGATGAATAACTCAAACATTCATTTTCCAAAACCTGACTTGCAAGACATCAAATTTCATGATTTTGCAAAACTTTGTTTTTGGAAGGCATTCTTATGGTGTCTGACCATACTGGCCACTTGGGGTGGCCCTGCAGGATTTCGAGTTCCTCCAGTAAAGTGGTCATAACTAATTTCTTATCATACCCTAGCTTGCATCATATTAAACTTTATGATTTAGCAAATCTAGGTCTTCGGACGACATCCTGGGGATTCCTGACCAAACTGGATATTTAGGGAGGTCCTGTGGGATCCAAATTCCTCCTAAAAAGTTTCCATATCCAAATATATGCCAAAACCTGGCTTGCGACACAACAAACTTCATGATTTTGCAAAATTTTGTCTTTAGAGGACATTCCTAAGGGTGTCTGACCATACTGGCCACTCAGGGAGGTCATTTGGGATCCGAGTTTCTCCAGCAAAGTAGTCATATTGAAATTGTTACCAAAACCTGGCTTGTAACATATCATACTGCATGAGTATATTGATCAAGATCCTTTTCAACCCAGGCTGAATCTGGATCCGTGATGCTTGGAGTATTGGTTTTTGACTTTCTCAACATTTTGCACAAACATAATTCACACTATAGAACAAAACAGAAACCAAAACCAAAATATTTTTTCATATATATTAAATATCTTTTGACATAAGCTTTATGCTTGCCTTGGCTAGTGGTACATGCCTCAACTAAACAATTTTATACAAAAGGATACTTTCAAACTGGTAAAGAAACGCACATTTCAGTGCATCGCAGGGCTAGAGTGGCCAGTACGGTCAGAAATCCTCAGAATGGCCTCCGCAGACCTATTTTTGCTAAATCATAAAGTTTGATGTGTCGCAAACCATGTTTTTAAAAAGATTTGAATATGGTCACTTTCCCTGACGAACTTTGATCCCGCAGGGCCTCCTGGTGTCACACAGTATGGTCACATAGAATATCCTACGAAGACAAAGTTTTGTAAAATCATAAGGCCAGGCGCCCACTGATGTGGCGGAGGTGTGACCCTTGGAATCCGAAACTTCGGATATTTTTGAAATAACCAGTGCAGATTCATCTATTGCAAAAAACCGCATCAAAAGCCAATGGCTAACGATGGAGTATTATTAATTTTAAACCCTATAGTTTTTTGTTGTTGTTGGATACACAACGGTTGAATATGTGGTTCTTCATCTTCTTGTTTTTTTTTTGTTTTTACTGAACTTCAATGCGGCGGTCATTCATCCATAGCGTGGTTTGTTGATATGAATGAGTTGGTTAGTATAATGTGAAGTGCCGAGAAGACACCAGCAAAAGAACGTGATGCTATTGTTACGAAAAATATAACGCGAGAAGAAGAAATACGATTGTACCGTGCCTTGAAAAATCACGGTAAGAAAAAAGTCCAGTGCACTTGCCTGTAAATTTCTAGTCGGGATGATTTTTTTTTTGCGGAATGTCATAACATTTTCAATTGTAGTAATTTTTTTATTCCTTGTGTTCACTTTGGTCATTGTGAAAAGTTTCAAATGGTACCAAAAAAAGAAAAATTGAAATCCAGTCCCCGTGCCACCACTGCACAGTGGGCAAGAACTGATGAAAACTAAGGAAAAAATCTGTAACTTTTGTCGCTTTTAAGCGCGGCTTGTAAACAAGCCCATTTCCGCTTGGAAATTGTCTGGGAAATCGAATGGAACTCGACTACAAGATAAAGCTGCTTTTTCTGTTTTGATCTTGAAGATGAAAAAGAAGAAACAATATTTATCAACTATGAATTTTTTGCTTTTACTTGTTGACTTTATGATTGTTTGTGTTCAGCTGATAATGATTCGAACGTGGTGAATTGTCTGCATCTTTATTAAAGTTTATTCAGTTGAAGTGCAAATCAACACAATTCAAACAAAAGAAAGTACATAGAGTTGATAAGTCAGTAGTAGTAAAGCTAAGCCATTCGATTTGTAAAAAAAATAACAAATAAAAAAAATACTATCACATGTAACAGCGAACTCACCTCAAACTGAGAATCCAGCCATTCTGCTTTTCTTTCCATAAACCTTGTTTGACTCCGAAGTTTTATCCAATAACCATTGAAAGTTTTAATCCACGCGTCGAAACTGACTTTTAACTCATCTTCTCTCCCTATTAAACTCTGCTGTCTCAAGAACTCGTAAACGTTTTCTTTATTCCAGTTTTTGAAATAAATTTCAACTAAATCACGATTTAGCACAACCATTCTGAATCGATTCAACTTTACTTTACTAAATGACGTTTAATTTTTGAAAAGCAAGCATACTTTTCTGGTGATTGGATCTAGGTACAGCAAGCATGTTCAGAGTTAGTTTTGAAACGTGTGGAATACTACGTTTTCCATAAGTTACTGTGATTGAATCGTAAAAAGCAGACACCGTAACAAAAGTGCAGCTTCCTCAATTTGCGGAGAATTTCATGTTGATACTCTTGTTGTGGTGTTTCGTCCCATTTAGACTCCTGCGTGCAAATTATTTGCATGAATTGTTTTTTCGTATCGGCTCACAGGTATGAGAAAAGACCACGTACTAGTAAATAATGAGCAGTACCATAATTAAGCACGACTATTTTGAAAATTATGCATAACTAACAAGCATAATTCTTTTCTCCTTTAGCTCAGTCGGTAAAGGCATAGCTACAAAGCAACACCATGCTGGAGGTGGCTGGGTTCGATTGCCGGTCTGGTCTAGGAATTTTTCGTATGGGGTAAATTTCTCGACTCCCTGGGCATAGAATATGATTGTACTTGCCACACAATCATACTAATGCAAAAATGGCACTGGGCTTCGCAAGCTCTCAATTAATAACTGTAAAGTGCATTTATAGAACACTTAGTTGAGAGCAAGCTTTAAGCTAATTGTGAAAGCAATAAGCTTGTAAACTGCTGAAAAGGAAGAAGAAAGAACAAGCACAATTGTGGCACCTACGCTGAAAATAAACCGAAAAATGGTCAACTCAAGAATCTTTGAATTCATGCAACTTACAATATATCATGGCTTTTTGTCTCACACGAGACTATTTATTCTTTAGCTATTTCGATTGAAGATAACTAATCTATATAATAAAAATGAGTTGGGGTTTCCTTTGTCACGATTTAACTCGCGAGCGGAAGGACCGATCGGCGTGAAATTTTGTATGCAGAGATTTTTGGGGCCGGAGAATAATCTTATGATGGTTTGAGACCCCTCCCTTTACTGAAAAGGGGGGCTCCCATACAAATGAAACACAAATTTCTACACAACTCGAGAACTAATCAAGCAAAAGAAACCAAATTTAGCATGTGTGAGTTTTTGAAGGCAAAAAATGTTTTAATGGTAGCTTGAGAACCCTCCCCGTCATAAAAGGGGGGGCTCCCATACAAATAAAACACAATATTCTGCATAACTCGGGAACTAATCAAGCAAACGGAACGAAATTTAGCATGTGGTGGTTTTTTAAGACAAAAAATGTTTCTATGTTGGTTTGAGACCCCTTCCCTCTCCTTAAGGGGGGGAGGGGGGTAGGGCTCCGATACAAATGAAATACACTATTCTGAATGACTCGAGAACTAATCAAGCAAATGGAACAAAATTTAGTATGTGGTGGTTTTTGAAGACAAAAAATTGTTCTATGTTGATTTGAGACCCCTCCCTTGCATAACTCGAGAACTAATAAGAGAAATGGAACCAAATTTCGCATGTGAAAGTTTTTGAAGGAGGGAAATGTTTCTATGGTGATTTGAGACTCTTCCGTCATATGAGGAGGAAGGGGAGAGGGGGTGTTCTCAAACAAATGGAACCCAAATTTCTGAATTTCTGCTTAACTCGAGAAATAATCAAGCAAATGGAATCAAATTTGGAATGGACGAGTTTTTTAAGGCATGAAATGTTTCTATGGTGGTTCAAAGCCCCTCCTCCCTCTAAAAAGGGTGGCTCTCATACAAATGAAACAAATTTCAACCAAACATGAGAACTATACCTACTGCTTTGCAAATTTGTATTCAGTGGATTTTGGGTCCGGGAAAGCATCTTAGTTCAAGAGCCCTCCCGCTTCTAGAAAGGGTGGGATCCCATGCAAATGAAAAAAGAAACCAAATTTAGCATGTGTGAGGTTTGAAAGGCAAGAAAGGTTTCTATGATGGTTTCAGATTCCTCTTCGCCCTGAAAGGGGGGGCTCCTATACAAATGAAATACAATATTCTGTATAACTCGAGAACTAATCAAGCAAATTGAACCAAATCTGGTATGTGGAGGTTTTTGAAGGAGAGAAATGTTTATATGGTCATTGAGACTCTTCCTCCTTCTGAAGGGCAGGGTGGGGGGGTGGAGCTCTCATACAAATGAAACACAAATTTCTGCATAACTCGAGAACTAATAAAGCAAATGGAATCAAATTTGGCATGTGGAATTTTTTAAAGGAGAGACATATTCCTGTGGTGGTTTAAGACCACTCTGCCTTCTTAATTAGGGGGCCCCATAGAAATGAAACGCAATTTTCTGCAAAACTCGAGAACTATTCAAGTAAATGATACCACATTTGGCATGTGGGGGTTATTGGAAACAGGATTTTTATTTATATAAAAATGGATTTCTGTCTGACTGTCTGTCTGACCGATCGGAGTGAAAATATGTATGCAGGTATTTTTGGGGCTGGGGAAGGTTATTATGATTGTTTGAGACCGCCTCCCCCTTCCGGCTCGCATACACATGAAACACAAATTTCTGCATAGCTTGAGAACTAATCAAGCAAATGGAATCACAAATGGTATGCGGGGTTTTTTGAATGCAAGAAATATTTCTATGGTGGATTCAAACACAAATTTCAACCAATCCTGAGAATTATCCAGGTAACTAAGCCACAAACTGTATATTGTCTGGGTAAGAAGAATGTTCTGATAGAAGTTTGAACTCCTTATTACTTAAAAAACTCATTAAGCTTCAGTTCTATGTAATGTTCATTCATTTAGTTGCAGGCGTAGCAACGCTCGCACCGGGATCAGCTAGTTAAAGATAAATAATTCAACTATATGGGTTAAACTGGGGTGAAATCAGCATTTATTTGTTCACAGAGCCGTGCGGTGGTTGAAACAACCTTGATTCGATTTTCCAGAAAATTTCACTTAGAACTAGTAATATTTGGTTGATCTTGAGACACTCCGAGTAAAGATATCTATAAACTATTCATTAATACAAGGGGAAGTGGGGTAAAATCAGTCATATCTCTTTTCACAGAGCCGTGCGGTGGTTGAAACAGCCTGTATTCGATTTTTCAGGAAATTTCACATGAGATTAGCAATATTTTGTTGATTTTGAGCAGTTTCGAGCAAAGATATTCTATAAACTGATTCAAGAATGAATCCTAGAGGTTTGAGCTGTTTAGTGGAATACCTGTAACTAGAGATCAGAAGAAAAAATTAGTAACTTCCATTTTAAATTCCAACTACCTTTTGTATCTTCGACAGATACGCGTATTTCAGTCTACACAATGTGCAGACTTCTTCAGTGTCTCGTACTAATAACTCGACGTACTAAAGTCGAGTTATTAGTACGAGACACTGAAGAAGTCTGCACATTGTAGACGAAATACGCGTATCTGTCGAAGATAAGCAAAGGTAGTTGGAATTTAAATGGAAGTTACTAATTTTTCTTCTAATTTCTAGTTATTCAAGAATACTAGGGGAAGTGGGGTAAAACCAGCCATATCTTCGTTCACAGAGCCGTGAGGTAAGTGAAACAGCTTCTATTCGATTTTCCAGGAAATTTCACATGGGGTTATCACTATTTTGTTGATCTTGAGCGACTCCATGCAAAGATATCTTTAAATTATTCAAGAATATAAGGAGAAGTGGGGTAAAATAAGCTCTATAACTCCACAACCATATCCGTGCGGTGTTTGAAACCAGTTCCATTCGATTTCCCAGACAATTTCCAAGCGGGAATGGCCTTGTTTACAAGCCGCGTTTAAAAGCGACAAAAGTTACAAACTTTTTCCTTAGTTTTCATCAGTTCTTGCCCACTGTGCACTGGCTGCGACCAGTGTGCGGAAAATTCAAATTCAATAAGCAGTATCCCGTGAATTTATCCAACATCCATCTTGTCATTCACCGATTCGGTGCAAAACTGAATGTTCAGAAGAGCCAGAATTCAGTTACTCCGTCAGAATGTTTGCGATGATTGTTTTGTGTTGCTCTCCTCTTTTTGTTTTGACTGATTAAGCCGAACATCTATAAAGAAAAATGTGTCGGTAGCATCCTTTGTGAATGAAGGCAATCGGTGCGTGTCACCGTTTTTCGGTCACCCTCTATGCTTGTATTTGTTCGTTCATTGCCTCTTCGCTTTATCAGTCATTCATGTGTTCAGCAAAGACCAAAGAATTGAATAATGTTAGTTTTCGCACTGTCATTTTTCCACACACTGGCTGCGACAACTTGAGCATTGACTGCATGAACACAAGCAAAGCTACATATGTTGCAATAGGGTAGGAAGCAATAGGGTAGGAACGGCTCAAGCACCCCGGGACCATATTCCAAGCTAAGGGGTTAACGTTAACCTATAACGCGCATTTTTTGCAGTATGGTGCTCCATCTATTGAAGCACCATACTGCAAAAAATGATCGTTGTAGTTTAACGTTTACCCCGTGCTGGAATAGGGTCCCGGGGTGCTTAAGCTGTTCCCTACCCTATGTGTTATCTACAGTATGTTGCTTGATATTTATCTTTTCTGTCATACGGTTCAAATTTTCCAAATTTATTTTCCATAACATATATCACCATATTAAGAAGTAGCCCACGGGCCGCATGTTGAGAATCACTGTTTTACACAAAGCACGTGGAGAATTCATGATTTCACTGTTAGTTTAAGTTAAATTACGAATTATTGTTTGATTTTATTTTCGCGAAAATGACGGACGAAATCAAAACACATCAGTTTCATCGCAACACCGCTTGCTGCGATCATTGATTAGGATGTAATTATTGGCCGGAATATCATCTATCTATTTGTACCCGTTGGAACCCGTTAAAGATAATGAATTGGGAAGGCACTTCCCCTTCTCTCTTCCTGACATTAATTGAGGATGTCCTTCCATCCTTTCAGGTTACGACAGGTTAAATGTTTTGCTAAAATCTACAGAAAAGATCTTGCGAAAAATATATATCTAATGACGCATCGGCTCACGGCTCTAGCCGAAGGGCCCACTCGCAAACAGTGCATCTCGAATGTATATAAACCAAGTCAAATTACCGTCAAGCACCATCTCTGACCACCACCCTTCGTTGCCAGAAGTTAGCAGCTAGTGAACCGAAGAAATCGGCAATAAAATGCAGGAGACAATTTTTTATTTGATCCAATTTCATGCCCGCGTGAAATGAGTATTAAAAGTGTATAACGTGATTAGAGGCCGGAGAAAAAGAGTCCACGTGTGCATCATCGACATCATCGCCCTTGACTAATGACGATGCTGGGGGAACGAGAGGACCGGGTGTGGATTTGTCACCCCTGTTTTAGGTGGCGCGGCGGCAATGATGGTAGGATGTCACTTGCAAACGTCACACTTCTCTGAGCGAAAAAAGGATTTGCCGAGATGTCCTGGGGACAACATGGTTTGGATTATAGGTCGCACAAAGGGCCGCGTGCCACCATCACGGTTGACATGGCCGGCGAGAGAGGTCTGTTTCTGACGTTTATTTTAGGTTTTACTAGGAAAATTAAACAAATGGTAGCTATTTGAACTTTGCTACGGATGGGGCAGCAGATTTCTGGAACACTTATTCTGGAAAAATATTTGCCGAAAGAAAATGATTTTCAAGCCTATATCACCGTGCAGAGTGTCTATTAAAACCACAAATTTAGCCGCGAAACTGCTTGTGGTTCACCACAATATTGGCACCAACGCAAGCACGCACTTTCGATGCAATGATCGGTTCGTTTTCCATTCCCATTAGGTAACTGCAGAAATGGACCTGATCGGCCCATCCTCTTTTAGTGGCGAATCAACTGGCTGAAAAAATGCCCCTATATTCGCAGAACGCATCGCATGCAAATGGAGGCACTATCAGTTGGGTGCTCTTTGGCAGATAGACATTTACCGAAAGGACCTGCCGAAAAAAAGAGTGCACTTTCAATTCCGCGCGTACCCAACACAGTCAGTGCACAAATGAAGAAGTGAGCAGCAGTTTGCAAAAATAAAAATGAGTCACTAGCAGCAGGAGAAGCAGGAGAAGCAGCAGCAGCACGAACAGATCTGCCAGTTGCTGCTGTTATGTTTGAGGGAAAATATCGCGGTCAAAAAGAATCATAAAACAACAAACATTTCACAAAAGAATGATTCTCGAATTTGCGCGTTGGTTCATCGTTTCGTTTTTTTTTTTTTCATCTCGACTGTGCAGTCAGTATTCATTCCTGTGTGGTGCAAATGGCGAATGTCGAATTTTTATTTCACGAGCTCAGCCAGGTGTGTGCGGACACAGAGCTCCAGCTCCCGTGAGTTGTGGAGGACCATTCCTCCTGCCAATATGTGTGATGTCAGTTTTTCGATTGAAAATTTGTGCGCTTTCGGTTTTTTTTGTGGATCTGCTTTTTTCCAATTTAACAGTCGAATTAATTTGTTTGAATGCGTTTTTTTTTATTTTCAGTAGACGGATGCTGCCAGGTTCCTTTCGATGGGCACTTTTTATGATTGATTTAAAATACATTTTTATCATTGGATACAGCTGATAAATGGTACCACTTCGGATCGAATAATATGAAAGTGAAATTTCGACTGAAAACGAAAACGAAATGATGTGTTTTTTATTCTTTTGCTCCTTCTTTTGATGCAAATCAGCTCATAGAATGTATTGTATCAACTGTTTTTCAAGTGATTGGAATTACCGTACGACCATGAATTCAGTGCACTGATTCTCCGACCAGAATTTTGAGTAAGTTTGATTTCCTTCTAATAATTTTATTTGAAGTGTGGATTTTTTTTAACGTTATTTTAACGTAGGTCTACGTTTTTCTTTTCTATACCGGGTGGCAATCCAAAATTTTAAAAAATGAGAGCGTTACGCAAAAGTGAAGTGGTTTTTGAACGCTTATAATTCTCGTTCGACTTAACAGAATGACTTCATTCATACGCCATTGGATCAGAAAAACTTACCAATTTTTCGCATTGAAATTTGAAAGTAGTTCCATTAGTATAAGTAGTTCAATTTTTCAATTGAAAATGACCTACTTTTGCTGCCATACATATTTGCATAGCAACAGGTTGAAAAATTTGTTTTCCCTAACACGGTCGTAGGAAACGGGTAGAAAATGTCTTCTTCTTCTTCTTCAAAATAACTTTGCTTTGTTGCCGATGTCTGATTTTTCAATTTTGGACAGGGTTGCCACATGCGCAGATTTGTCTAGATTGACACAGATTTTTTTTAATTTTTTTTCGTATAGATGTGTGTAAAGAATACAGATTGTTCAGGTAAACCAAGATATTTAATTTTTTTAACAATTGCTTGTCCACTCAAATACCTTAAATTTCAACTGTTCAATGGTACTTCTATTGCGCTGTGACAGATCCAATGAGCAAAAGACGTCAATTGACACTGACTCCATCAATCAACAGGAAACTAGCCATTTAAACTTGCTCACTGTTGTAATCTCCTTAATCCCAAGTGTGTTCTCAGACATTGCTAGAGATATTGCTTCTGGCGTTTCTATAGATTTTTTTCAAGTGTTTTTCAGCATTTCTCCAGGGATTACTTAAGGAGTTTCTCTTGGCATATCATCGGTAGTTTATCAAAACATTCTTGAGATTATTTTTAAAAAAATCCTGAATGCGTAAAATTTTGTAATTCTATAAGAATTCCTGAATGAACTACACAAAACAATAAGATAATTCCTGGAAATTTTTTTGGAGAAAATCCTGATTTGCTGGAGTGATCTATAAAGAATATTTTGAACGAATTCCAGAATCTTATACATTTATTTAAATTTTTTTTTATTTATTTAGCCTTTTCTTCTAATTTAGAAGTATTTTCAAGCATTCACGCAGACTGATATAAGTATCAAATGTACTGGCTCATATGCAAGTTACGCATGCGAAAAGCTGCCATTGTATCTGGAACAGTTCATCCCTTCCGATACGATCCAAGAAATTCCAGATGAAACTAAGTGTCTTGGAATTGAAGCCTTTGAAAGTTTTGGATCTATCTAACACCAGATGGCTATCGTTGGCGTCAGTTATCAAAAACAATTTCGAGCAGTTTTGGGAATTTGTGTTCCAATTCAACTGCGACGACAATCAAACTGCACACCGCATTCTTTGTCATCTAAATGACCCGATGACGCAGCTACGTAATGCTTTTGGGCTACGTATTGCTCTTAGTCAACAAAACGAACCGTATCTTCCAGTCAGAAGTTTCTGAATTCCCAAACATGTGCAATCTAGCTAAAGTCTCGCTATTGATTCTCCTTGCACATATATGGTAGGATGATCACCCAAAATCACCGGATGGATATCAGAGTTTCTGATTTCGAAAAATATTTTCTTAAGTAGTCGGAAATAAATGTATCGGAATAGTATTAGGAGAAATGCTTGGACCCCGAAATCTCAATGATACCCGGAAGGCGTCTTTTGATGCAATCTGCTGTGGTTTCTACACCGAGTTGATTTAAGAGATAATTAAACGCTTTGAAGTGAACGATCCAGCTTCGTTTGCTGCTTCTGACCAGCAAATGGCCGTTTTCTACATACACTGGTCTTCTTTTTTTTCACTCCACACTCTGCTAATAATCAATACCCCCGCTAGGAGGCGACTCTATATCGGACTTCGAACTGATAGTAATCATGGATTCGCTCGCGACAAAGCGAAAAAACACTCAAACTCAATCATTTATGTTCGGATATCACATTATTACAACTAATAAACAGAACTAAGTTGATGTAACTCCTCTTCCGGGTGTGGGGGCGAAGCACGAAAAAACCAAAAACGTGTTAAGAATACTATCAACACTCGCACATTTCGGGAGGGAATCGATTGTATTCACTACGTTTTTCCCATAAAATGCGAAGATCTTGTGATTTCACTTTTAGTTTAAGTAAAATTACGAATTATTGTTTGATATTATTTGTCCGCGAAAACGACGCAGCAAAAACAAAACACGTCAGTTTCCATGCACGGCTTGCTGCGATATCAACCGATAAATACACTTCAGTTGTAATGAAAGGACCGCTTTGTATCAGCTTATCAAAATTAATGTGTTCTGATGAGTATGTATATATATTTATTTTGCATTCAACTCAATATAATTATCTATATATATAAAACAGAGTGGCATACGTAAGACCGCGCATAACTCGAGAACGGATCGTCCGATTTTAATTACCTTTTTTGTGTTCTGTTCGGCTACGGCCCAAGGAACATTTATAGAAAAAGAAAATCAGACAAATTTATAGGAAAAATGAAACTTCGAATGTGATAGATTTCCAATACGTACATAAAGGGAATGGACAAAATGATCGGGACAGCCAAATTTTTGAGCAGCTTGGAGTGCTCTAACTTCATGAAATATTATCCGATTTAATTTCTTCAAATAGCATTCGAATGAAAAATTTATGTAGTTTTATATCTTGGCAACATAATCAGCCATGGTCCCCGGACACCGGAGTTGTTCCGGGTTTCCAGAGAGGCTATCTCACATGTTGAATTTGTAATGAGATTTTGTACAAGATGCCGTTGTCAAACTTTTTTTTTTGTAAACGCACGTAAAAACAACATATTTATCAAGCGAATGAAATGTTGATTACAAGAATCGGCCATAAATAGACTGAGATATGACCATTCCCTTGAAACAGGTTCTGATAAAGGGTTCTGGGCGGTTAACTCTTTATTTTACACAAAACATGCCATGTAACAGCTCTTTCTTCTTGGTTTTTCATCACAAACCTTATAATAAACTTAAAGTGGATCGTTGGCCATATTAGCCACTCCCGGAACCACCAGAACGTCCCGGGGAACCTGTAGTAGGGACCAGTTAAGGCATTTATCCCAAAACATGTCGTGCGGCAGCTCTATCTTCATGATTTTTCATAAATATTGATAAACTTCAGTAGGCCATTGGATACATTGACCACTCTCGGCACCACCAGAAGGCCCCGAGGTAACCTGTAGTAGAGTCCATTTACGATTTTACTCCAAAACATGCCGTGTGGAAGCTCTATGTTCATGATTTTTCATAGATATGATTTTTAAAAACTTGAGAAAGACATTGACTACATTTACCACTCCCGGAACATTTTGAGGGGAACTTATAGTGAGGATCAATTACGATTTTACAACAAAATATGGACTATAAGATTCACGGGCTAGCCTTATCCAGCTTCCTGATATCTCTGAGGGTCAATTTATTTAGCTATGGTTCGGATAAGTAAACTTTAATTCGATTGAGTACAAGGAAGAGTGGGTTTTATTAATAGAGAGTTGGTCCTCCATCCGCTTCCAGGACGTCTTCAATCCACCTGGGAATGAAGCTGTAGAGGGTTTGAATGACGTATTCCTGGGGCCATGGCCAGTTATGTTACCTTGGCGAAATTAAATCGGATAATATTTTATGAAGTTTGAGCATTACAAAGTTGATCAAAAATTTGCCTTTTCCGATCATGTATATATGGTATGGTTTTTTTATTCCTTGAAATGGATCGTAGATGACGTTGATAGTCCACCTGACATTGTGCAATTTCACAGAAGTCTTTATTATTCTGCTGTTGGTATAGTTGAATATAGTGAAAAATACGGATTTAGATGCTTTGAATTTCGTAATCTGCTATCGATCGCGAATTTGTTTGAATTTATATGCTTTATTTACATGCTTGTACCGGTTTACAGAATCTTGCGCCTGTTCAATTCAGTGCTTTGTGGTAGACTTCATTCTTTGTTCCATTATCCGGTGCGTAAATTTACAAAGATTAACAAACAACAATGACAGAAGCATGGACATTCGAGGTTAACTTTCACAGATTGACTTTATGATATATTTATGGTGAATTAAAAGCGAACCTGAAATTGCATTCGTTTGATCTCAACAGGTAAGGCGTTTGAAGTAAGTGGAATTCTTGGAATGAGCACTTCCTCGCCCTTGAATTTGGCTTTGAGTATCATTGCTTGAATGACATTATTCTTGAGTTGCTTAACGAACAATCTTGTTCATTTACACAATTTCGATTGATTGAGATTCTGGAGGATGATGATAACAGATCCAATCTTCAGTCGTTAATTATATGGTGGTGATCCTGGTAAATCCAATGAATTCAGGAATTTTGTTGTAGAATTGGTTACTTCGTTTGAATTAGTCACACAATCAATTAAGTTGACTGAATGTAATTGTCCAGGAATTACATTTATTTATTACATTTTACGAAATTAAAATCCCAGGCATACTTATTTTTCACACGTGCACTTAACCAACCATGGTTCTCATAATTCTGGATGACATTCGGCAAACTTTCGGCGGGAACGAAATCAATCCATTGCCAATGGCCAACAATTGATTCGAAAAAATCTCGGCACACGGATCGTTTTGCAAGGTAACTCATATATTTCTCGTCAACTGTAGCTTTTTTACATATCGCCCCAAATACGAAAGCTTAAGGCTTGTGAAATGACAGGTATTGTTTGTCGAAAATCACCTGGCTACAAAATCATTGCGCCTCCAAAAGGTCTCGAGTTACTGCGCAAATCTGCATAGTTCGATCGAGTGTCTCCAATGCTCGTTTGTGTGCTATTGTGCATTCGTCCCAGATGATGATCCTACAACACTGCAACACTTTCGTCCTTGCCGAATTCTTCGAAATGTTGCATGTCGATTCGTCTGTCAGTTGAAGATTCAACGGCAGCTTCAACGCAGATTGAGCCTTTCGACCGCCTTCCGACAATGTGGCAATCCCTCAAGAGGCAACCGCCATTGCAATATCTGATCATGGGCGAACCCAAGCCAATAATAATGCAATAAGGTACTTTTAGCAAGTTCCGCCAGGTACATTCATAAAGAACACGCCTCCATTTCAGTCGTCAATCGCTTTCATCAAAGTGTCAAAATAAATAAATTAATTTTCAATTAATTAATTGAATTATTCTAGCTGACCCAAAACATTTTTAAATCGCCTTGCATTCGCAATGACGATCAATAAATCACAAGGTCAATCTTTGGAAGTGTGCGGGATTAATCTCGAATGCCCATGCTTCTCGCATGGCCAATTATATGTTGCATGCTCGCGTGTTGGAAAGCCTTCATCATTGTTTATTTACGCGCCGGATAATGGAACAAGGAACTTAGTCTACCACAAATAATATTTTAATTTACTTTTTGGCACCTTAAACGTTTCCATACTAATTTTACAACACGAAGTTGGAAGCATAGATTTTAGCCAATATTTTCTGCAGTTAAACACAGATAGACATCATTTTTTTTTTGGCAAAAATTAAAGATGGGAACGAAAATTAATGTGGCAACCCTGATTGTGGCCCGTCCTTTATTATTAAATTTGCTGCGTTCTGCATTTTAGTGACTCTTTTCTTTCTTGGCTATACTATCAACACGATTGTATATAGCCGCGAGTGAACGAAATTAGCTCAGTGTTCGGTAAGCAGCTTCAGTGCTGCCGGTTCAAACGAGGCTTTGCTCTCCCGCCACAGTCCGTCTGGTTGCATTCTCGGGTTTTTTTTTTCCCATCTAATATTGAGAGATTCTCTTCGGTCTCGTTCTTTTTCATTTATTACAGCGCCGTTATTAAACTTTCTAAGAATCCTTTAGTACAGATCGAAACTTTTAAACCATGTGGCACTTCCCGAAGTAATACCGAAAGGTGGTTCCGGGGAGGGTCCAGGGTTTAAGGCACGGGTGGTTTTTTAGTGGGTCGAGGAGTTGGCACCCTCATCTCCACACCTTGAGTTCTTCAGGTGTCTGGTTGCAGATTGTGCATCCCGTCCAAAAATATAGGACGTCATTGTGTGACCATCGACCTGTGGCAAAACCTTTTCAAGACATATTGACTTCTCTAACCTTCTTTAGGTGTCGGGGTCAATATGACTAGGAATGGAAATTAAAAATGCTTTAACTTTCTACAATAAGCATCTAGACGATCGAATTTTCTTGACTTTTCGTAAATCATACGAAGCTACGTTTATGCATCGAACCCAAATTTTTTGACATTTCTGAAGGGCTGTTAAAAAAATGTTTCGAATAAGATGTTTCGGGTCATATTGACCCAGATTATAAACTTACATTGTGGATACTATATATGGCCAAATGTAAAGTCTTTGTAGTAAAAATGCTTATTAGAGCCTCAAATTGTAGTTTCTGGTGAGTATTTTCCTTTTTGAGCCGATTGATCAAAAGGAACATGTGCTGGACGAAAGCATAATTTGCCACGATCATTGAGGCGAGAGATACAAATTTTCATCGGAACAAGCTTTTCGACGGCTCAAACTGAATAATTTTTCTTGAACAGTCTAGTGCTAGCCTTGAAGTGTGCCAATTACCATATTAGCCATTTCGGGACAATCAGGATACTCCAGGGAACCCTATCATTCGAAGACAAACGTTGATTTTTGCCAAAAAATGCCGAAGCTACTTAATTTACCATGCATGACTATATTGACAAAGCAGCTATGGTCACTAATTCAAGCTCAGAGTCATTGTCAAAGGAAACCATGTCATGCATTCTCTTTCTCAATTATCTGGATAAAAATCGGGATGGCCTGCCCTCCTCGTCCGACCACGCTACGCTACTGCTCATAAATGAGTTAAAATAATAAACTAGGAAAACTATGTCAATTGGGTCAGTTTTCCATTATTTTTTTTGAAGCTTACGAATTCATGTAGCCAATTGACATAGCTTACTTTGTTCAATATTTTTTACTCATATATGAGCATATTGGGACGTCTTAGAATATTTCAATGTGATTTGAGAACAAAAATAAAAAAGCAATCAAATTTACCAGTAATCCGCCCTAGGTGCTAC
>JASCZW010008257.1:0-53109 GCA_034211315.2 Aedes japonicus | reverse complement strand
GTGCCCACTTTATTTAGGCTACAGAAAACATAAATTAAAGTAGAATAAAAGCATTTCAATAATTGATGTGTCCTCCTTTGGTTTTCAGGACCTCCTGCAGGCGCTTCGACATGCTCTCGACCAGGTTCTTTAGGTGCTGTGGATCTAGCTCTTCCCAGGCGCGCTCCAGGGCTTCAAAATAGTTACTTTTATTGGTAACACCAGTTTTGTCAACCCTGGCATCGAGAATCAACAAATGCTCGATGGGATTGAGGTCCGGGCTTTGTGGAGGCCATTCCAGCGGTTTGATCCGACAAGTCCGGAAGAAAGACTTGGTCTTCTTGGCAGTATGCTTCGGGTCGTTGTCCTGCTGGAATACGAACTTCTCTTCAAGGCCCGTCTGGATCAGCGAAACCTCCAGATTTTCTCGCAGGATGTTGATGTAAGAATCTACCGTCATTATCCCGTCGATTTTCACAATGCTTCCCACTCCACCTCACGAAAAACACCCCCAGACCATCACATTTCCTCCTCCATGCTTCATCGTGCCTTGGATGTGGCGCTCCTGAAGCTCCTCTCCCGATCTGCACCAAACACGAACCCGCCGGTTAAACAGCTCGAATTTTGATTCGTCCGTCCAGAGAACCGATTTCCAGAACTCTAGGGGCTTATCAGCATGCTCCTTAGCAAACTTAAGCCGTTTGGCTTTGTTTGCCTTGCTGATAAATGGGCGCTTCCGTGCAAGTTTGCTATTCAACCCCTGTGCTACGAGACGGCGACAAACAGTTCGACCGGAAACTGATAACTGAAAGGTTTCCTGGATCTCGCGGACAGTTACCTTCGGGTTCTTCTTGACTTCGCGCATGATCTTGGTGTCCGTTCTTGCATCCGTTTTCCGTTTCCTGCCTCTGCCAGGGCGATCCACCACTGATCCAAACGTGTTAAGCTTCAGAAGAATTTTGCCAACCGCTGCCTTACTGATACTGTACTTCTTAGCGACAGCCCGGTGCGATTCACCGTTTTGCACATCACGAACGACCAATTTTCGGATACACAAGGGAATTGCTTTCGAAAGCACTGCGTTCTCCATTTTTTTCAATTGAATCAAATGCGATCACGTATACAAATGCACCAGGTTGAGCTGTTTGCTTCAAAACATGTCAAAATATCAAAACATAATCAATCGAGAGGTCTTCCAATGGAAACTTATCGAAAACATCGATTTTTGAAGTGGGCACTTTATTTTGTCACTGTTTTTTTTTTTCAACACAAATTGATTTTTTTTCTTTAAGTAAAACTCCTTTCTTTTCAGTATTCCATAAGTGAAACTTAAAAAGAATATAAAAAATAAAATAAGAAAAAAAAACTACACTGTGTTTACTTTAATTTGAACCAAGTAAATTAGAGAAATTGAAAAAACGAAGAGGTGGGCACTTTATTTTGCCTATCAGTGTAATCGAAAATATGAATAAACTCTGGAAAAACGGAAATACTTCACATATCCTTTTGAAATGTGAAAGATTTTCATGTAGTGCTCATTGTGTATGAGGATGAACTCAGAATGTACACTATGATTAAAAAGTACCATTTTGTAAATGAAAGATTTCATTTGTAAACGAGACAAACTTTTCTCAATTTTCTTGCAAACTTATTTTGTCCCCATCAAAATAACACCCATTTAATGCGACGCACATGTTCCAACGCTTGACCTACTCAGGTAACCAATAAGCATTAGCTTATGCATTAAATCAACCCTAAATCTGCATTTCTGATGCTACAAGCATTATACTAGCATCATATCGGCATCTTGAATGCTACATGTTGTAAAGTTGGATTTCAAATGCTATTTAAATGCTTGTAGCCTGTAATAAGCATTTCGAATGCAAAACAGCAATAATAAAGCATTATCATAGAATTGCAGTAAAGCAGCCGTGTATTGGGCCGAAAGCGGTATTTATGTTGAATTTAAGGCGACTTCAATGCTTGATAGACTGCCGTAAAGGTGCTTTGGAACTGCTTATTGGTTACCTGGGTAGTCCTCCATGCATTTTTCGTAGGCCGATGAAGAAATTGCTTTCAGTTCCTTCGTCGCATTCTCTTTTATAGCATCAATCTCTCTCTTTCCCCGAAGTGGCATTTTGAGTTTGGAGGCGTTTCCTTATCCTTTTAGGCATAGAATATCAAGTCTTCGCGAACCCAAAATATCAACAATAATGTGCTGAACGATTCCAAATCAGAAGTTAAGACTACTCGCCATCTCTCTAAGGGTTACATTATGATTTTCAAGAACAGTTTTCTTAATAATTGCCTCGTTTTTGTAGGCAATCGATATTGTATTCAGCTGTTAGTTATAGTTGTCCCACCTCAATAACCGAATCGGTTGAGAGAGGTTCATTTAAATTTGCCGAGATCACCACTGCCACACCGAATGACTTAGCGAGTAGCAGTAGAAACAAGCTCCAAGAAGGACAGTAATAAACCAATGGCAACATTCCCCAAGATGTTTGCTGCTTGGGGAGTCTAGCATGATGCTTGCTAGGAAGAAGGCGGACGAACTCTATCCCTTCGTCGATGGATGGTACGACCTTCACAAACACGTTAAGAGCCTGGTGGAGACAACCAGATCAGCCGTGATAGATGCTGGACGGGAACAGGAGGCGTTAAGTTAGATAGCTGAAATGAACGGCAAGAAGACCTTGAATGAGGCCATGAAGAGGAAAACGGTTGGAGTTCATGAGATGCCGAAGGGCCCCTTGAAGAAGAAACTTAAGGAGGACTGAGGCGACGTACAGTAAACGAAATTCAGTGGATGACGGACCGTCCATAATAAGGCAGCAAAGAAGAAAAAAGAAAAGACGAAAGTCGAGAAGAAGACAGAAGTGAAGAAAAAGGTGGAACCCAGGCAACATCGGGAGAGAAAGTAGGGGGGACGTCGAATTGAAAAGTGAAACGACGTACGCCTAATTTCTACGACAAGTGAGAGCTGTTCCGGAGTTGAAAGAATTAGAGTAGAACGTCGTCAAAACCAGGCGTCTCAGAAAGGCGCACAGTTATCGGAAAAGCCTTTTTTCACGGCGAAATTAATAACTCCTAGAGGTTACGTCTCCGAATCATGGTGTCTTCTACAAAGCTATACTGAAACAAATTGTTCATCTTGTGATGATAATTTTGAAGTTCCAAAAGTTCCAAAAGTTAGCTGTTGCTAACTTTTGAACGATATACAATAGAATGATGACGTCAAAAGCAATTTTGTCGGGAATATAATTTCAATCAACTTTGTCGATGACACCATTTTTTAGCTCATCATTCGACCATGATAGAGCTATTTTTCTGCTTTTAATCAGGGAGTTTTTCATTAAGAAGTGAAAATTCATTTTTAATTTGGGAAAAAGTGATCAAAAAAAAAAAAGAAAAAGTTATAGCGCACATTTTTGTTTTTCAAAGTTTTTAATTCAGTTTATCATTCAAAAATTACGCGTAATTTTAACTAAATACATGCTCTTTTTCTTTTCGACCTTATGATTGTTTAGGCGAGAATTGACCAGTAATTTATCAAATTCTTGTTTTAATGAGTATCAAGGAACAAATTGCTATATAAATGAGCTCGGGTACTCCTGGGCCACACGAGCGGGGAATGCTTAAAATCGGACATGTTTATCATTAAAATAACCCTTAATTTTTGAACAATTAAATACACCCAAACACTTAGTTCAGCATAAACATGCATCATATTTTTCTCTACAATTTGTCTGAAGGTCATTTTTTTCTAACAATTGAAACTAAAATGTAAGAATGAAAAAAAAAAATTATAATTTTTTAGGGGCACCCTAATCTACACCAGCAAAATAGCACCTAACTAAACGAGTGCACACATGCGTCCGACGCTCCAGTCGTGAATGAACTAATAACTCCTAAGGGAAACGTAACCCTTAGGAGTTATTAGTTTCGCCGTGAAAAAAGTCTTTTCCGATCACTGTGAGGCGCCACGATCTTTGAGCTAAAGAAGGATCAAGAGCTCAGCCTGATGGAGACGTGTAAAGTCAAAGTCAAAGAGTGCACTGCTCGAAAAAGTTTATTTGAATTTCTGTTCAATATCATGCACATAAATGGAGTTTCACAAGACATAAAGAATCTAATTATACATCGTGCTGATAATAATGTATGCAAAAGCTCGTCTTTGTTAGCACTATTTCGTACAAGTTGCTGCTTCGTGTGGATTGACATAAAATTTTACATTCTCTGATACTTTCTTTACAAAGAAAATTCAGATTTTTTTTCAGTGTGGTCGGTGTGCTTGCTGAAAACACCCCGCGAGTAAGCAAAAAAATGGACAGATGTAGCAAGTGTACACTCCTGCTTCATTTTACTCAATTCTTGAAGTACAATTGTATGCTATCTCTTTTTCTCTCACGGAAATGTTACTCAAATATCGTTAAAAGTGGATCTAATCAAAAATTGAGTTGATCCACTTTTTAACGAAATTGAGTAACATTTCCGTGAGAGAAAAAGAGATAGCATACAATTGTACTCAAAAATTGAGTAAAGTAAGGTGGGAGTGTATGGGTTTCGGACAGTAGGTGAGGAACTGCAAGGGCCTCGATAGATCTAATCTCTGCAGGAAATGCCGTGAGGAGGGTCATATTGCTAGAGACTGATCGAAAAATTCCAGGTGCATGCTCTGCGAACAGAAGGACGGTAACAATCATGTAACAGGAGCAGGGGGTTAGCCACTGTGCCAAGTTGTGTTTGTGGTTCAGTGTGTCGGAATGTGTTTCTGTGTTTCAACTTATCTGTAATTCAAAAATTTATGCTTATTGGCAACCATGCTTTTTGACAATTAATATACGCACATTAATGCACCATCTAAATCACGTCAGTGCAAGCGAGAGGAACACAGAACAGTGAGAAACCAAACATTCGATTCGTGTAAGTGTTGCCAGGAATAAATCGAGTTTTCATGAGGTGGCGAGTGTATTTGAAGTGTGGCGGATTGTGTTTTTGAGGGTGTTAACACATGGACTTACCCCTTGGACAGGACGCCAGAAATACGCGGCGTGCAAAAGGGCGGCGGCAGGCCAGTAGAAATGGAGATCATCCAATTTCAATCAGTGCGACGTTGCACAGCAACTGTTCTGGTAGTCTACAACGAAACCAAGTTTTGATGGCAATTATTACAGAACCGGATCGGGAGTTCCTCCCGATAATAATAACTGGGTGACGGATGGAACGAGAATGGCGGCAATAACGACCGGTAGACGCGGAGGAGACTTTAATGCTTGGGCAGAGGAGTGGGTGAGCAGATTCACCAATTCAAAGCTGGAAGCTAAGTTGTCCAACGAAGGTACCATTAGCACTTTTCGCAAAGATGGCCGGGAATCGATTATTGACGTCACTTCCTGCAGTTCAACGTTGATGTAGATAAAATTTGGAGAGTATGGAGAGTGTACCCCTCACTCATAACGACCATCAGATGATCCGGTACAGCAAGCGAGCGTGCGGATCTCTTCCGATTTCGATAAGGCCCTTTCTGTTGAAGCTCCCCGGGTAGATGGCTGCCCCTTAACCCTGAATGCGGACGACCTATCAGCAACGTTGGTTAAGGCGTGCGACACAACCATGCTGAGAAAACTGTAGTCTGGCAATAGACGGTTTCAGGTCTACTGATGGAACGAGGTGCGTAGCATCCTTGTGCTGGTTGTTTCAGAGCCAAAAGATGCGTGCAAAGGGCTAGGACCGATACAGACAGGGAGGAGTTTTGGGTGGTGTTCCGAGCGGCTAGAGATTGGCCAAGGAGCTGATGCCAACCCCTGGAGCGATGCATATCGTGTATTGGTGGCGAAAATCAGTTCAACGACGCTCGCTAAAACCTGCCCGGATAAAGCGGCCACCCACAACGTACTGCGCGAAAGAAAGAGGCAATGTTGAGGATACGTACGTCACCAACGAGGAACTCGTAGCAGTACCAAAAAGGTTGATGGTGAAGAAAGTTCCATTTCCATACGGACAGCCCCATGAATACGATAATCCAGTAGTTCCCGAACATGTTCGGGACGGTGCTGCAGAAATGTTTGGACAAATGTCACATTCCAGACAGGTGGATGATCCAGATCTAGTGCTGCCGAGGTCATGAAAACCGCCGGAGTATCCAGCATCCTTTAGGTCAATATGCCTGCTGGATACAGTCGGGAAAATTTTTGAAGACCATTATCGTCAACAGGCTGACTAAGTGTACGGAGAGCAAGCTCGGTCTATCGGAGATGTAGTTTGGTTTCCAAAAAAGGTTATCAACAGTAGATGCTACTCGAATGGTGCTTGGAAGAGCGGAAAAGACTGCCGTTACCGTTATTGCGCTGTGATAACCATCGAGGAGGAACCCTATAGGAAGACTATAGGTGTAGTGTTCTGAGAAGTTAATTCCAAAATACCGGATTCTGGTTTACGATACTTACATGGGACAAAAATCAAACAGTATTACAGCAGGTGGGCAACTAGGTTCTATTTTTTGGTCCATTGGCTTGGAACGGGATGTGCAATAGTGTGTTGACACTGAAACTGCCGAAAGGAGTATAGATCGTTGGTTTAGTAGACGATCTAGTTTGACGGTGTACCCGGCAATAACCTATCGCAAAACAGAGCTTTAGTAGCTGAAATTGATGATCGATGACCGACTGAATTTCAACAGTTACCTAGACCTATTCTTGTGAGAAAGTGGCGAAGGCCATCAACGTGGTAGCTAGACTGACGCCGAACAACTATGGACCTAGCAGTAGTAAGTGGTGTCTTCTGGCTAGTGTATCATCGTCGACACTGAGATATTATGGTGGTCCATCGGAATCAAGTGAAGGTGAACAGTACGCTTTGGTTCATGGCTCAGCGGGTAGCACGCCCGTACCGAAACTGTATCATCGGCGGCTGTCATAACCCTGGTGGAGGACAGCTACATGCGAAGAGAACCCGCAGCAGGAAGATCCTAATAGCGAAATCGATGGCCAAGTAATAGCAGGAGTGGAACACAGTCGCCAACGGTAGATGGATGTACATGTTCGTTTCGAGTTTGACAAGATGTATAAACAGGAAACACGGAGAGATGAACTACTACCTGACACAGTTCCTGTCTGGTCATAGTTGTTTCAGAAAGTATCTTCATCGTTTTCGACATGTAACGTCACCCGGTGGTAGCCTTTCGCTACTACCAGCTCGAATCCAAACCCTCTAAGCTGCATTACATGTTCCAATGCTCAAGGAATGACCGATGTACAACGCCAACAATTGATCTCCCAAGAGCGACTTCGTTGGAACTGCTTCAAGTCATCGCATATCGCACGAGACTGCGATTCAAAGTTCACTTGCCGTCACTGTCATGAGCGCCATCACACGCTGTTGCACTAAGCAACAGCCAATTCTGTGAGCTAGCAAGCCGCCCAATCCACAATATTGATCAACCCATCAACGGAAGTGTGTGTTCTGCCCATGGAAATTCTCCAACAGCTGTTTTCCTCTCCACCGTCGTAGTCTGGATTGAAGATTGATTTGGAAAGCCACAGTCTGCTCGAGCTCTGATCGGTTCATGTTCGCAATATGTTGTCTTCAAAATCCACTCTAAGAACGACGAGTTTTCGAGCAAGTTAGAGTTCTTGGTACTACCAAAGCCAACAGCAGAACTTTCCACTTCGAACGTCGATGGAAAATCCCTCCGACAGTTGAATTAGCTGATCCAACGTTCAATATTTCGGAAACCATAAACCTTCTGCTCGGAATCAAGCAATTCCACGCTTATGTCAACAATGGAAGAATATTTCTTGGCGAAGAATCTCCAGTTCTTTTTGAAACAGTCTTTGGATGGGCTGTCATCAGTCGATGGTATGGAACATTTCCTCCCTCATCTCCGGTGTGCCACATAGCTGCCACCCGAAATCTAGAAGCCATTTGTGAGCGGTTTTGAAAACTTGAATCCGTGAATCCTTGACAAACCTATTTGGCGGAAGAAACCGCCGTGAAGAACTATACCAAGCCTCAACGATTAGGGATTCTGACGGAAGACGGAATTGTCGGAAGTGTCTTCCAAAAACACAGGATTCCCACATCCAACTCGGTGAGTCTCGGGACATCGCCGAAAGACGTTTGCTGTGCCTCGAACGTATACTGTAAAGGAACGAATCAGTGTAGACAATCTATCATGAATTTTTGGCCGAATATCTACGGCTTGGCCAGATGCAACGACTCGAACATCCGGTGGACGGTTTTCTGAACCACTACTACTTGCCACATCATCCTGTGTTTAAGGCAAACAGTAATACGACCAAAGTACGGGACCTACGACCAAAGTCGCTGAATGATCTCCTTCTCGTCGACCCGGTCGTTCAAGAGGGCCTCCAGTCTATTGAAATGCGTTTCCGGAACACACCGATACGAATTGTAGCATACGTCAAGAAAATGTATCGACAGACTCGAGTACGACAAACCGACCGAGCAGTCAGCCGAAGTCTCTTCAGAGACAATTCAATTGATCCGAAATTCGTCGTATGAGTTGCAGACCGTCACCTAAGGTATGTCATCTGCACCATTCCTCACCACCCGAACTCTCGTGCAGCTTGCCCACAATGAAGGCGACAACTAGCCAATTGCTAAGAAGGCCGTGGTCGAAGATTTTTATGTTGACGACCTCATCAGCGGTGCAGTCAGTCTCGAAGAAGCCATCGAACTTCGTCACCAGCTCAGTGCAATGTTGCAAGCCGGTGGTTTTCCATTGAGGAAATGGGCGTCCAGAACAGCTCGGCAGCTTTGGCCGATATCCCCTCCGGATGATCTGGCTGTCCAGTCGTTCTATGAATTATCCGACGAGCTGTCGGTAAACACACTCGGGTTGATCTAGGAGACGAAATCCGATACTCTATGGTTTCAAATTCAGCTTGTGCATGCGAACATCAGAACGTTTTCGTACACCTTCTAGCAGCGAAGTCTAGAGTGACACCATTGAAGACTAACTATTCTATTGCGCGTTTGGAACTGGTTGCTGCGGTGCTGTCTAAGGAGATCTAGGTAATGGCATCTTTAAAAAAATTGACTATCCTATATTTTTCTGGTAGATACGATAGTATTGCAATGGCTAAAATCAACGCCTACTAGCTGGAGGACTTTTGTAGGCAACCGAGTGTTCAAAATCCAGGAATCGACCGTTGGACAAGATGGAATCAAGTAACCGGAAAGGACAACCCAGCCGATGATATATCTCCCGTGGCCTGACACCTCCCGAACTTCTCCACCAAAAGCCATGGCGGACCGGGCCTGCATGGCTCAAACAAGGAAAAACCATTGGCCAAATCAACCCTTCAATTCATTATCATCCTCCAAGGGATTCGCCGAAGAATGCAAGGTGTGCCTAGTATCAGTTGCTTCTTCCAGCTCTTCATACACCAAACCACGAAGATCCGTGGCATACTTTCTTCGATACATTTGTGCGCTTCATGCATCTTTTGTCAAAAACAATCCCGGTGGCGCTTGTGCTGCTTCCGCATCTGTATCTGACAAACCAGGTCACTGCCCTTGAGTTACAAAGCGCGGAAATTGATCTTCGTCGACTTTCCCAGCACGCAACGTTCCCAGCTGAATTGCAGGCAATGCGCAGCGGTATGTTGGTCGATAAATCATCACCACTAAAATAAAACCCTATGATTATCTCGAGCAGTCACCGATTGACCCATTTGTTGGACGATCACTATCACCGAAACCATGCATGCCCTCAACTAATGATGATAACCATCAAGCAAACATTATTACAAATTAGCAACGATTACTACGTGGAAGAGATTTGCAGCATCAGGTGTACCATCAATGACACTCACGTCGATAGGTTTCCGCATTGATTGTTTCGGTAGTGTAAAAAATGGCAGACTTCATACCGCAGGAACACATTGCTTGCCATACCAGCAATTGTCAACCAAACGTCTTCACTTGAATCGAGCGGTCAAGCGATGACCGCTTACATCCTCCCCTACGACGGCATGTGTAATATTGTGGACCTGGAAGGATTTTCGTCCATCAAAATATGTACATGCATCTGTTCGCTGCCAAACTCGTGAATACAATTTTCGGGCCCTTTTTGCTGCCCGCTGCTTCTTTTCGGCACTTTGTTGAGCGACTTTCTGCTTCTTGTAAGTCTTCAGGTGGTTCCGTTTCTTGATACGTTGAATCCTTCCGACTCTTGTTCTTCCGAGTCAGAGCAACCACGTTCAGGTCCAGTTTAGGGTGGGAAGAATGGGTTTTCTGCCTTTTCCTGGCAGTTCATCTAAAGAACAGTGTTCCCCAAACTTGGTTAAGATGGATTATACAGTCGTGTGATGAATTCCAATGCGCCTCGCCACTTGTCGCATAATTACACTCTTTTCACGAAGCCATGTGTCCAAAACCTTAGTTTTCACGTCTTTTTCAATGCGCGACATTTTGAAAACCGGAAGAATTCAAACCGTGCAAACAAGTAAACAAACGATAGATGACAGTCAAACGCACAGCATGCTACGCGGAACACATTGAAACCACCACCATCATCAACGTGCCTAAATTAAATCTATCATTCTCTAAACAATCCATTACTTCAATATCTTACTGCTGCTTGCTTCTAATTTTCCAATAGTCCCACGTGCAGATTCTTCACTGTTTTAGCCATAACGGCACAACAATCAGCCGTATCCCCTTTCAAATTGGTATGTCAACAAATATATACACACTTAGTAATTATAAATTTTACACGAGACGTAATTCTTATTTGATAAACATCGGAGAAAGTCATTAATTATTCTACGTAAAATTTTGTTCGAAACCCGAATCAAACGCAACTCGACAATAGGTGTGTTTGCATTGAATTTATTCTGCTCGTCTCTTTCCACTCATGCTTATGTCTCATCTGAAGGAAGCTTGCATGTGTTTTAGGCTCCGGAATTAACATGACATTTTTGTAGAGTGCAAGTTACCAGTTACCAGTTGAGATGACGTTTCGAATTCGATACTCGGTAGCAGGACTGTCGCTTGGAACATTGATGAACAAAGTCCATTCTTCAAATTGGATTTACATTGAATTAGTTGCTGAACAATTAACAGCCTTTTCTCTTACAGACCAAAAAGTGCGAAAGCAGCAGCAAATTGACCACCATCCACTCCATTTTCCAAGCAACCAAACCAAGCAACGGCAAAATGAATCTAGGTGTGATTGGAGCCGGGGTGGTCGGGCTGACGACGGCACTGGAGTTGCAGCGGGAATTTCGCAACGCAAACATCACCATCCTGGCGGATCGCTTCGAGCAGGACACATGCAGCGATGTGGCGGCTGGGCTGTTTCGACCTGGAACGAGCTTTTCCGGTCCGACGGAGGAAATTACCAGGTACGGCTGAATAGTTGGGACAGGTACCTACATGCCGCAGCAAATGACATGAGTGTAGCATAGAAAACGGGCAATAACAACCGGAGAACACGGCATATTCCGGTACGCTTTGTGCAGAGGAAACTGGATCGCGTTTGGTTGGCCATTACGCGCCACTAATGGGTATCCTGATGGGTTATGTGAGAATTGAGTTGCCCCCTCCCAAGAAGTGGATGATGGTTTGGGAGGAAAATTTCAATTTCTGTTTAATATGGAGACGCCTGGTTTCCCATCCACGGGTTATTGATTTTTCAATTGAAAAGGAATTATCTTCCAGTTCATCGTTCACTTATTGGTGTTCTATTGAACTTGATTGAGTATCACACGTGGTTGGCCGGAGGAGGCGCCAAATCACAACTCAGTCTCTTATATTGATTTCGATGGTGTTCCTCCCTGAGGCTTTCACAGTCCTTGCCGATGACGGTATATCTCCTTTCACCGAAATACGAACCCGACTGAACTCGACGTGGCGTGATTGGCTCTAATCGGTTTATTTTCGATTTACACCTCCTTCGAGTGCCGGCTTGTCCTTCCGAGTTTTCATTTTTGTTTTCCCTGTTCGTGTACCCGGAATGGTCGGGGTGGATATGTGAAGAGCCTGTGGTACGTATGCTGGAGATGGCAATCGATAAGTATGCCTCTTGTCATGCTGGAGATGAAGCCTTGTTCGGTTGGGTGTTTGAGGCGGTGGTTGTGTTTGGAATCCCATAACATAGCATGGTTGTAAAAGAAACGTTATATGATCTCGTTTGTCATAAAATGTTCTGGCATGTGGTTCGGTATGCAGCTTTAATGGAACTGCAATGTGGCATGTTTCCTTATTTCCCTTCGTGCAGTACTGAAACAGATGTGCTAATGTTTTGGGTGTTTCTATCTTGCTACTAAATAAGGGGTCACACATTTGCCAACGTCATACTGGTATTCAGCGAGGACGTTATGAAGAAAATAAAAAATCATTTTTGGCATGCGAACGAATAAAACAGTGGCATTTTTAAACATTGTATGTTTTTGAAAACGATCACACTTCGCTCCTATGATACAGGCATGCTTAGAACTCGCTTTGAAAGTAATGTTCCATTTTTGCTATGAAAAGCTGGTGTTTTCACTATAAGTTAATTCATATTAGCATCCCCATATCCCCATCGAAATTTATAAATGGTTGCACCGACTCTTATGGACTTGTTCCAGAGGACGACTCCCGATTTAATAGTACACTGGTTTTTTTTACGCGGTCCGCGTAATAAAAACCGCGTTATTTCAAAAAACGACGTAAAAAAAGTCAAGGAAATAAAAATTATATTTCATATTCATATTGAAAGGATATGGTCATAAAAATGTATTGGTGGTGGAAAAACATGGTTCCAGTAACATTGGCCACCGGGAATCTGCTACAAATGGATAGAGGTTGTTAATTCAATGTGTGAGCAAAGCAGTCCAGAGTAGTTATAGAGAGTTTTTGTCTTCGGCAAAGTTTCTCAGTATGTCATTCGTCGTCTTTTGACATTATCATATTAGTTCCAAATCATTCCGCAGTGATGGCGCTGCAGTCTATCTTTTCTAAATTAAACGCTAGAGAGTTACCGTCTTAGGCTTACTTTCTCAGTATGTCATTCGTCGTCTTTTGACATTATCATATTAAACTTTTGATTGTTATTGTTATATTCTCCCCAGCGCGGAAGTAACGATCTCTGATGAAGTTTTCAGAAGCAGATAATTTATCATCTCCATGCGAAGCGCTAGGAGCGGACAGTAATTATTATTGCTAGAACACAAAGACATGAAGAGAAAGTGTATTGATAGCTCCGTAAGGCAACGGCAGGCTTTCAAAATGAAAGATACAAGATTGAAAACGAGCGGAGGGCATTTGAATTATTAGTTCCAAATCATGCCGCAGAGATGGCACTGCAGTCTATCTTTTCTAAACCAAGCGCAAGAGATTTGCCGTCTTTAGCAAAGTTTCTCAGTATGTCATTCATCGTCTTTTGACATTATCATATTAGTTCCACATCATGCCGCAGAGATGGCGCTGCAGTCTATCTTTTCTAAATTAAGCGCTAGAGATTTGCCGTCTTCGGCAAAGTTTCTCAGTATGTCATTCATCGTCTTTTGACATTATCATATTAGTTCCAATTCATTCCGCAGTGATGGCGCTGCAGTCTATCTTTTCTAAATTGCGCTAGAGATTTGCCGTCTTCGAAGTTTCTCAGTATGTCATTCATCGTCTTTGACATTATCATATTAGCTCAACATCCACAGTGATGGCGCTGCAGTCATCTTTTCTAAACGCTGAAGTTACCGTCTTGGACTTTCTCAGTATGTGTTGTTTGTCGTCGTTTGACTTTGTTATATAAGTTCCACATTATGTATACTGTAGAGATGGGGATGCAGATTATCTTTTCCAAATGAAGTGCTAGAGAGTTACCGTTCGTGGCAAAATTTCTCAGTATGTCATTCGTCATCTTTTGACATTGTCATATTAGTTCTAATTTATACCGCAAATATGGCAGCGCCATCTCTGAGGTACGATCTGGATCTAACGTGATTATTTTGAATGCCTTTATCAGGGTTGCAATTTCTCTGGGGAGAATCACCCGGGTGCACTTTTCTAGCTCTCTTGGTGAACCTCACTCAGTCTCTACGGAAATTTTTCCCTGACACCACTGTAGAGATTGTTCGACACAGCACGGGAGAGGCGAGAGAATTGACAGTTCGCTGCCTGAGCATTCCATACACTCACTGCAGTGTGAACGACGAAGAGTGAAAGAGTGAAAAAGGACTACACCTGCACTAACGTGAGTGAAACCTTGATTCAAACATTAAGAAAATCGCTGGAAAACGGGAACAAGAAAGTACAGTCCGAAGTTTTTTTTCGCGACTCCGGTTCCTTTTTTGTACTTTCAGAATATCCTAGATGAACATTACGAATTATGGGCCGCAGATAGTCTCGTCAGTAAAGGCACGGAACTACCAATCCAGTAGAGGCGGAGTCTGATTCCCAGTCCAGTCGATTTAAATAAATATTGACTTCCTGGGCATAAGAGTATCATTGTGCTTGCCACAAAATATACAAATTCATGCATAGGTGATTATCTTCGAAAGCTTAATAACTGTGCAAGTGCATCTAGAACATTAGGTTGTGAGAGCCTGAAATCAGCTAATTGCGATAAGCATTATGCTTGGATCCGCCGAAAAGAAGACGAAGAACATTAAGAAATCAGTAACATTGTAAAATGTTCAAATTCAACTGTTGCGGAATAAAACTAGTAATGAGTATTTTCACCAGGGTGACTCTCCCCGGTGAAATAGTTCTGTCTCTTCGGTGCTCCCCAGAGATCACTCACACGCTCCGGCCTGTTTGTGTGGTGAGGTGCAAACGACAGACACTTTGGTGTCACTCAACTTGTGGTGTCTAGCAGAGAGTGGAAACAAAACAAAATCTCTCGGGTGAGTTTGCGTTTGCCAATCTCCGGAGTACCTTTTCACTAAGCACCCTGCTAGCACCGAGGAGAATTGCAACTCTGGCCTTTATTATATAATTAACATCTTTGCTAAAGACAGCACTTTCCTAGAGCACGTTTTGGCAATTTAGAATTTGGCGGCGCAATTTGGAACTAATCTGATAATGTCAAGTGACTATATTTTACATTCTCAGCAACTTCTCTGAGAACGGCAAACCTCTAAAGCTTCATTTGGAAAAGATATTTTACTACGCGGTTCGTTATTTAAAAAAAAACGACGTAAGATAACCGCGTTATATAAAAAAAAACAACGTAAAAATAGTCAAGTCACAATATACGTGAAAAAAATTGAGTTGGTGTTGATTGTACATTTCCCAATTTAGCCTCTGAACAATACTTTTTTGAAAAAGATAAATTGTTGCTTACAGTTTATAATATGTACTGATGTTATGATACTGATCGTGGATTTTTGTAGAAATCCAGCAATATGGGTATCAAACTTCTTAAAATTTCTTCAGCAGTTTGACTTTTCTTGTTTTAGGTCCATCGGATGTATGATACTTCAAGTGGCCAGTCCGGAGAAGGTTTCCCAAGGGTCCGTTGCTGGTCCTAGGCATTTTTCAATGGAAATATAACAATATGTGTATCGAACTGCTTGAAATTTTCTCAAGCGTTTGTTCCTTGTAATCCTGAGTTCACCAGACAAGTAGGCCTTGGAGTGACCGTTTGTCCCTGAACCGGTCATTCCGAAACAGGTTCCCGTGAGGCCTGGAGTGGTCAAAAACATTTTCTGGAGTAAACCCTAGCAATATGAGTACCAAAATTCATGACTTTTTTTTTCAGTAGGATATTTCTCAACGTTTTGTGACCATCTTACGATTTGTCCTTGGAGCGGTCATTCCGGAACAGGTTCCCGTATGGCTTCGATTGGCCATACACATTTTTAGAAGAGAGCTCTGGCAATATGGGTATCAAAATTTATGAAATTTCTTAAGTAAGGAGTGTATCGAAAAGTAGTTATAAACATTCGATGCGTTATTACGCATAAACTACTGTATATATTTTTAGCGTGTTAGCGCCATTTGCTTTACATGTCAAAAATGATTATTCGGTTCATTCATTTCCGTTGATAAAGTTGTATTCAAAATGTCGCGAATTGAATTTGAGACTAAAAAGAAAATTCTGCACACTTGGTGCACCGAAAAGGGTGTTACTTACAACCAGATTGCGAAAAGAGTAAATGTTCACCCGGCAAGTGTAAAACGCATCATCGAAAAGTTTGGTAAGGAGTGCTCCCTCAAGGATTTACCAAGAAGTGGCCGGAAACCCGGCTACAGCAACCTCGATTTGGACCAAAAAGTTGTGGATTATATTCAACGGAACAAATCTGCCTCTACTCGCGATCTAGCCAAGAAGTTCAGGACCAGCATCGGAATGATTCAACGAATCAAGCGCAGGAATGACTTGAAGACGTACAAAAAGCAGAAAGTGCCCAAACAAACTCCGGAACAAAAGTCTCGTGCCAAAACCAGGGCTCGAAAGCTGTACAGCTGCATTTTGGACAATGTCGACCAGTGCATTTTGATGGATGACGAAACATACGTTAAAGAAGATTCAAGAACGCTACCGGGGCCGCAGTTTTATACTAAATCTGTTGGGGAACGTGTGCCAACCGCAGATACGACTGTTGCGATGGAGAAATTCGGTCAGAAGGTGCTCATTTGGCAAGCTATTTGCACATGTAGCTTGCGTTCTTCAATTTTCTATACAAAAGGAACTATAAATGCTGAGATTTATCAAAAGGGAATGTTTGAAGAACAGGTTGCTACCATTGTATAGAAAGCACCAGTCCTCCTCTCTTCTGGCCAGATTTGGCATCGGCACATTACGCCAAATCCACTCTACAGTGGCTGACGGAGAATAACATCAAGTTCGTAGAAAAAGACATCAACCCACCAAACTGTCCCCAGTTGCGACCGATCGAACGCTATTGGGCAATAGTCAAGCGTATATTTAAGAAGGATGGTACAGTGTCCCAAAACATGACCGATTTTAAGAAAAATTGGGCAGTGGCATCCAGGAAGTGCACAATGGTCACTGTGCAGAATTTGATGGCAGGTGTCAAATCAAAGGTACGGGCATTCTACAGAAATGAACATGATGACTAGTTTTTCCGTTTGGATCTTTTGTAAACATGTTAAGCTATAATAAACTGAAATAGTATGTTAATTTTAACCATGTTTTCATGCCTATTTTATTATTTGGAAGTTTATAACTACTTTTCGATACACTCCTTAGGATATTCTCAACGTTTTATGGACATCTGACGACTTTTCAACGTAACGGGTATTCTAGTACAGTTTCCCGTATGCCAGACATTGCCAAAGTTTCCTTTAAAATTTGTTCATGGCCATTCGAGGCCCCACGAATACCTGTTCCGGAAAACTGGTTTGTGGACAAATACCCTACTGAAGAAATTTCATAAATTTTGATACCCATATTGCCGAGGTTTTATTTTGAAAATGTTAATGGCCACTTGAAAGCCCACTGGAACCTGTTCCGGAATAACCAGTCTGAGAACACGTCATCAAAAGGCCACACAATGTTGACACATATCTTACTGAAGAAATTTCCTGAATGTTGATACCCATATTGCTGGGGTTTCCTTCCATATATGTTCGTGGCCACTTTAGGCCTTCTGGGAACCTATTCCGGAATAACCGGTCCGGGTAAAAGTTGGAATATGGAGGTATATGGAATAGAAATGTATTTTATGGAATTATTCCAAAGGTTTTGACAGTCTTTTTCCAGAAATTCACTTGATGACTCCGTACCGAACCTCAGCCCCGAAAACCCGGATTTACGGGAACCAGATTAATCAAAATGGACGTAGCTGCCAATTTCCATAAAGCAGATGAGTTTCTGAAACTAACGGTGAAAACAAAACTAAAATCGGCCAATATTTGCCAGAGTGACAACCATTTGAATTTGGTGGATACCCGGGTACCCTGTCGGACTCTTTTACGGGTGTTTTATTTTTGTTGGGCACACAACGGCTAGTTGGCGTTTTAATGGCTATACAATCCAAAGCTGGAGAGTAGGGTAGTATTTGAAATTTGGGCAACAATTTTATTTAGTATATTATATATTGTTTTTTTACCTTATTTGAAGAAAAACCGTAAACGGCAACCCTCAGGCGTTAAATTTAGAAAAGACGGCAAATCTCTAGCGCTTAATTTAGAAAAGATAGACTGCAGCGCCATCTCTGTGGCATGATGTGGAACTAATATGATAATGTCAAAAGACGATGAATGACATACTCAGAAACTTTGCTAAAGACGGCAAATCTCTTGCGCTTAGTTTAGAAAAGATAGACTGCAGGCATGATTTGGAACTAATAATTCAAATGCCCTCCGCTCGTTTTCAATCTTGTATCTTTCATTTTCAAAGCCTGCCGTTGCCTTACGGACCTGTCAATACACTTTCTCTTCATGTCTTTGTGTTCTAGCAATAAAATTACTGTCCGCTCCTAGCGCTTCGCATGGAGATGATAAATTATCTGCTTCTGAAAACTTCATCAAAGATCGTTACTTCCGCGCTAGGGAGAATACAAAAATAACAATCAAAAGTGTAATATGATAATGTCAAAAGACGACGAATGACATACTGAGAAACTTTGCCGAAGACGGCAAATCTCTAGCGCTTGATTTAGAAAAGATAGACTGCAGCGCCATCTCTGCGGCATGATGTGGAACTAATATGATAATGTCAAAAGACGACGAATGACACACTGAGAAACTTTGCCGAAGACAAAAACTCTCTATAACTACTCTGGACTGCTTTGCTCACACATTGAATTAACAACCTCTATCCATTTGTAGCAGATTCCCGGTGGCCAATGTTACTGGAACCATGTTTTTCCACCACCTATACATTTTTATGACCATATCCTTTCAATATGAATATGAAATATAATTTTTATTTCCTTGACTTTTATTACGTCGTTTTTTGAAATAACGCGGTTTTTTTTGACGTCGTTTTTTGAAATAACGCGGTTTTTCTTTACGCGGTTTTTTTTTACGCGGTACCATTACCGTCGTAAAAAAAAACTTCAGTGTATTGGCGTAAGCGAAATCAAAGTTACCGAAGAATTTACTGGTTCTCAAAGCTCCTCCTTAACAACCTGTTGATTTGCAGAAACAACCTTGTAACTCTCCGCACGACAAGTTCAATATATTCTTTTCGTCAAAAGTTTTTCATTAGATTCCGTAAATTTCTCGTAAAACAAAACCTACACATGTAAGCTTCCTATTCCATCGACTAAAAGGACTCTTGTTCTTCGAAATGACCGTAGATTAATGAGGCAAGTTTCCAAGGTCGAACCGGATATGGAAATTGAATGGTCCGTGTTAAAAGTTCCATGAAATCTATCGAGTTGTTGGATACCGTGACCAAGGACGTACCGACGGTTGCTGGTGATGTGGACAAGTTCCAGAAAATGAACAACAAGGTATCGAAAATGTTGACGATGACGTCTTGGACCTGATCCAGGAGAAGAATACTAATACGAAGGAAGTTTGAACCGTGCTGGAGAATGTCTAAGGCAAGAAGTCAATTTCCTCGCAAACATTGTTCGGAAGCATCTGGCCAGACTCGAGAAGGTGGAAGGAACTTCATCAACTCAAATCTGCTGGTGCTAAGCTTCTCTCGCAACTGTTTATGACTCATCCCGAATACTATGATCCTCTGGTAACGGCGTTGGAGAATCTGGGTGTGTTGCTTGAGCGTTTTAAGCCGACGAACTGAAGAAAATGGATCGGTTGGTCAAAATGGGTAAGGAAAAGCCTGCCGATTTCTCTAAATTCTAGCAATTGCAAAGGTGAATTGAACGATAATTTCTACGAAATAGATGTCGTCTATTAGAAAAGCTCTGCAAATCTGTATGTAACTCAACATGTGAATCTCTGGCATCGTTGATTGGGCCACATTGGTGTTGGTAATTTCGGAAGCACCGGTCACGTGGCACATGGTAACGGGGATTGCGAACATCGAAGGAGCAATGTAATTTTGCGATCCGTATGTTCTCTGGAAGTAGTGCGGGGAGTCATTCAATGGACCCCGGCGTCGAACAAGCCGTCCTATGGAAAGGATCCACTATGACGGTTGTGGCCCAATTGTCGTTGTTTCCCGGGATGGTTCAAGATTTCTCGTCTTGTTTGTGGATGATTCCATACACTACGCCATTGTGTACCTCACAAAGTCCGAAATTTTCGCGAATTTCCAGTGCTACAAAGCATTGGCGACGGCCGGGCTAGGCTACACTGAATTGAAGTTCACCGTTGATCAAGGCCAGGAATATTGCCATAATGAAGAGAAGCAGCTCTACGAAGAAAGAAAATATAAATTGAACGCACGGTAGCGATAGTTGAAAAGGTTCGTACGATGTTGGTTGAGTTAAATGCCTAGTCTCGATGATGTGAAGTGATATTTGATAGTCAGGCCTAGTGAACAGAAGCACAGAAGACTTCAGCGGAGCTGTGGCTGAAGCAGAAACTTGATCTGGCAAAATTTCGAGTATTAGAATGCAGATCTTTTGCGTGGAAACCGCAGTAATGGTGGGATACGCTCAGAATTGCTATCGCTTGTGGGAGCCGGGAGCCAAAATTAGACGAAAAAAATAAAGTGTCGGATCTGGTTCATCAAGCAGTGCTGATGACGAGTACAAGTCCTAAGACAACGATAAAGAAGTTCAGCTTTTGATAGCAGCAGCGTTCCTTCGCAACAAGAATTTAGTTCGAACTTTGACAAGGCAATCAGGAGGCACAGCGAATGGGAGGCACAGGGTTCCTGATGCCGATAGCTGTGACAAACACTCATTAGTCTACGATCAAGAATTCCCGCTGCCCGATGTACCTGGCTCTCACGAAAAGCTTTGGTGGCCCAGGAGTCTAGAATCTTGTGGAACGCCCAACCTTTAATATTAAGTAAGTACCGTTAAGTTCGAATCATTTGAAGCATTAGGCTATTTTGTTTTTCAATTTAAGACAAACTGTAGATGAATATACGCGAATTTCCAGGCACAGTAGAAGTTCAATTGATCATGTTTCTTCTGGGGTCCCAAGTGATAGTGAAGTGAAAATCGTAGTAGCCCTCAGAAACGGTTTGCGTCACTTTTTTCGGTAGCGTGATGGTACCGTGGCAACCATAATAACACCTAGTTCATTCGAATCGTTACCTCGGATGAACCGTTCCATAATTTTTCACTTGGGTGACATTCGTAATAAGGTTTTTTGTTTTCACTTCATTTTCACCGTGAAGTGAAAACCGTAATAACCCCCTCTCGGAGTTCATTTTTGATCACGATGATACCAGTAATATTATAAGAAAGGTGAGGTGATGTGTAAGTAAAGTGAATGTGATAGTGAAGGTGACAACCGTAATAAGCCCCTCAAAACAGGCTTTTTCTAACCTTGTTGAGTGAAGCGTGGATTTTCCAATCGCGACTGGTAATTTAGATGATGCTGCAGCTGTGCTTACAAATACTTTGAAAACGTGTACAAATCAACTAGTTGAACAAAAAATTGTTTCTTTGTACACTTAAAAAAAATCGACACGTTAAATCCACGTGAAACGCACGTAATTTTCGTCCAGTAATAAACACGTGGAATTCACATGAGAGCTACGTGATTTCCACGTAAATCCACATTCTACGAATGTTGCGTGATTTTTCACGTAAAATTCACTAGCACGTGATGTTTACCTGATTTTACTGAAGAAAATTTGGTTACGTGTTCGGGTGAAAGTTACGTAAAATTCACGTGAAAACAACGTGTCGATTTTTTTGAGTGTAGAACTCGAACAGCTGGTACAATTTTGATCTTTTACGTCTTAAACGCAAGATGGACAAATGGTACAAAACATTTTTGTAGATCCAATAGTGATCATTTTATATTATTAGCATTTGCAAAGCGCGATCCATAACTTTTGACGGCACAACAGAACAGTCTGAACAAGCAATTACATCTAAGTTTAATAATTATTTCGTCAATAGTGTTTCATTGATCAATCAATCTATTGAATTGGTTGATGAACCGGATGAAGTAAAGCAGTCAGTTAATAGTAATTGCAGATTTGAAGGTTTTTACACCAATAGAGGAACTAAGAAATATTTGCGTTTTATTAGGAAAAACGGTTGGAGTAGACAATGTTGATGCTAGGTTTATTCAAGATTACTTTCATGTCATTGGTCACATTTTACTGGACCTCATCAATGAATCATTACAAACTGGGCACGTGCCTGAAGTGTGGAAAGAATCGTTGGTTGTTCCGATTCAAAAGGTTGCTTCTATCGTTCGTTCTATCAACATGCTGCACACATAAGAGAAAATTATAGAACTTGTTGTGAAAGGCCAGTTGCTAGACTATTTAAATAGTAATTCTTCGTTGATACTGGAACAGTCTGGCTACCGGGAAGGTCATTCTTGTGAAACCACGTTGAATTTAAAGGGTGTCCCGATCAAAATTTGGCCAAATAGTAATGTGTGTGAGTCGATTAAAGTTTTTTTTAATAAGTCAAATTCTTTTTCTTTTTCAAGTTCAGTTAATACTGAATACAGGAGAAATATTCAGCTAAGCTTCCTTTTTACCGAATGCGCATGACTGGGTCTTTCGTTTAACATTAAACATTACAAATTGCACAATAAGATTGTGTACAGTCTCCTTGTCCACTTTATTCGCCGCAGAACGCCAGTTTGCCTTGAACTGTTTCTCGCTCACAACAGCTTTTTTAGTCTTTTTAAGGTTGCTTGACAATGGCCCAATAATGTTCAATTGGGCGGAGCTCTGCTGTGTTGGGAGGGTTCTTGTCCTTGCGCACCACTTGAACCTTGTTGGCAGCATACAACTCCATGGCCTTTTTTCCGTAATGGCAAGATGCCAAATCAAGCCAAAATAGAACGGAACAATTGTGTCGTTCAGAAAAGGCAGTAAACGTTTCTGTAGGCACTTGCTCAGCTTAATTTCCTGGTTGACGGCTCCGGTCGTAATTTAAACGTTGCTCTTCAAGCCATAGGTACAGATGGCCTGCTACACCAGATATTTCTTCACGAACTTTGACAGTTTAATGTGCTTGAAAATATCTGCTACCTTTCTCCGTCCGGTTGCCGTATAAAATTCCTGCCCAGGAACTGTTTAAAGTGTGCCTTGACGTAAGTTTCATTGTCCTGTACCAAGCAATCAAACTTTGTCAGCATCGGCGTGTCCAACTTTCGCGATCGTGCTTTGGCCGTCTCCTTTGGTTTATCGTCGCGATTTACAGTCACCTCTTTCTTGTAAGTCAACAGTACAGCTCGTTTTTTGATTCTATCCACGGTTGAAGGCGCCACTCCCACATCTTTGCGAAATCTCGTACGGAGAGATAGGGGTTCCGCTCGAAACAGCGGGCAACACTTTTTGTTGTCGCTGTGGCCTCCGGCTTTCGATTTCTCCCCGATCCAGCTTTTCTGGCTGTTGACAAACGTTCATCGAACACTTTTAATACGTTGGTAACAGTTGATTCAGCCACATTCAACAATTTCGCCAACTTGGCGTGAGAGTAATTTGGATTTTCGCCGTGCACGTGCAAAATTTTGATGCGTTGCTTCTCTTCCTTCGACGACATTTTGATAACTGAAGTGCTAGTCTCAAAATCAAAATAGAGGCATGATGCTACACGCACACATCTTCCAAATAAGGGGTGTGAAAATTTGTTTAATGCACGATGAAAGGAAATGCGTCAAGTTTAAGTCGACCAAATTTTGATCGAAACACCCTTTAGTATTAGCAAAATGGAAAGATAGCTTAGAGAGCAAAGATAGAATTGTTGATTTTTTTTGGATCTGAAACGCGCTTTTGGAACAAAATCTAGGCCCTTGTTGTCGAAAACAATAAAGCGTTCCGGAATTTAGAGTACTACATACAGATGGTTTGAAAGCTATTTTTCTGACAGAACTCAACGGACTGTTTTTAATGATTCAATTTCCAGTCCCGTGGGGAATGATGTTGGAGTGCCCCAGGGAAGTGTATTAGGGGCTTTTTTTTGTTAATTTTGTATATTAATGACATGCGACGTGTTTTATAATGTTGTGACATTAATCTCTTTGCAGTTGACACGGTTTTATTCATTGCAGCTAAGGATTTAAATGATGCCGTTTCCCATTTGAACGAAGATTTGCGTTTTCTAAGTAGATGGTTGAAATATAAGCAATTGAAATTGAATATAAGTAAAATATAGGATAAAAGAAGTAAAAGATCAGTCATCATGAAGCTCTAAATCATGATGAGACCTCTGATGCGAAATGGACCAGTTGCACCCAGCACTCCGTTATCTACTGCTGAGCCAAGAGCGCAAGGAGGCGCAATTGAATGGCCAAGCAAAGAAGTAAAGCCCCCGCTTCGTTTTGAAGACTACGAGATAGATGATGACTTCAACCGCTGACAGACATTCATGCTCGAACAGAACAATTTAAATTTGTTGTGTAAAATTACAAATCATTTTATTCCTACATAAAATGTGACAGTTCGACTGTCAACCCATTTTTTCCTTGCCAATAAAAACAAATTTGTGATGCCAACTATCAGGTTATTGCTACTTGATATCTTGAGGGAAGCCATGTTTTTGCACAGGTAAATGAGATTAAGTCGACCGTCTGTCTGTGGTTGAACTATAGCTGGAGTGAACCGTTAACCGAGAGGAAAAGAGGGAATATTATGTTAAAAATAAATTATACTGGCAACACGGGAGGATAAATAGTTTTAGCAGAGAGAAGGACAAGAAGGAAGGAAGAAGTTTACAAATGAAAGATCGAGTGGTCAACTCAAGTGAAATAAACGCGCTGAGTTATACTGATTTAATTCGATTCTGATACCAATTTACAGAGCGAACACAACCTTTTTAGTAGCTATGTGGTTAAATTTGACGACTGTAAAACCTTATATTGAAAAGTTTTTCCGAACAAGGAAGTGAAAAAAATACAATCCTTGAGAGCAGAAACCAACGTTCCTCCCTTTTCAATAATCAACACACTTCTGGCATATGTCAGTACAGCATCACACAGCTCAGCAGAAACACAAAAACTCGCTTGCCTAAAAGTAACACTTTGTCAGTCACCTGTTCCGTCAATCTACGAGTCGTTCCGTGTTCTAGACCCGGGTGGCAATCCATCAACATAGCAACCTTTCCCTCTAGTATATTTATTTATAACGAATATCGCCTGGCATGTTCATAAAAGAGGAACCACACAAATGCATCTACACACTCAAAAATGTGCAAGAACCCTACGCAAAACCACTCTCAATAGTCCCGTACACACATATTTTTATTGGGTGTTTATAATCTGTAAATATAGGCACGGAATTGTAAACAGCGCCTCTAAAAATAGACTGGTGCACGGGTCGGCAGACAGAACAGAACGAAACGGTCTCTATTCCTGTCCAATGTCGCCGTAGCATGCCACCGCACCGCCGGTTCCGAACAAGTGGCGACGATACCCGCGGCCCGTGATGAGTAAATAGGGAAGAGCGATGAAAAAATCGCATAACCTTATGTGTTCGCACGGCAACCACTTCGAGGAAGCCATAAATTACGTAACGAGCACAAATGTATGCAAATGAGATGAATCGGTGCCACATGCAGAAGGGCACAGGACGTCGGATGGTCCGTGCATTGGGTTACTGCCGTTGCGGAATCGGAAAGCGATTTGCACTGAAAATACGATTTAGTATGTGGTGTAACGAAATCGATCGTTTGATCTATGACGCCACTCGTTGTTCGCTGGAAGGAAATGGATGCGTACTTATTACAAAGCTGCCTTGCTAATGGATTACATACTTGCTGTATTCTTAAAATTTACGTTTTTTATACATCTAACAAAAAAGTTACGAATAATTCGTTCACTGGAAAGAGAAGGAAACTAAAATGTAATAATAAAATAATGTGTTAGTCTGGTAATTGTAGCAGGAGTTGTGGTAACTGCAGTATTAACCTCACTTTTTTGACAGTTCAGGAACCTTATTTTCAAGGTTTTAAAATTTAAACCAAAGATACGAAATTTACATTGTCTTTTCCTAACTGTCGATTCGATTCAAAAAATTAGAAAATTTAGAAATAATTACTGGTATATGTTTTCAGGCTAGTTTGGTTTAGCTGTGCAATGATCTATTGAGGAACCCAGGTAACGCAAAAGTGAGAGTGAACGTCGTAGATGGCGCTCGTGTAAAATGGTTTTTCGAGCTGTCTAAGCAATGTAATTGGTGATAAAAAGAACAGAAAATCGTCGATACTGACCAACTTCACGTAGATTAAAAAATAAATAGAAAGTGGTTATCAATTTCAGTTTAAGAAATTACGAGGTTTAATCCCTAATTTCAGCTTTGCTTGGATTCCTCAATATGAGAATCACGGATTTCTTCTCGTCGATTTCTGCTCTAAAAAGCAGAAGATTTTATGAAGGGAAGACAAATCTATTATGTTAGTTTTGCCCTTATTTCAGCTCTGTCAAGAATTTGAATAACTCGCAAGGACGATGCCAGCTCGTGAACAGATACTTTGTATAATAACAACGGAGCGGAACCAGTTCAGTTTCGAATCATGTTCGCCGTACGTGGTGTAATATGAAAATAGGAAATTATGCAGAACGAGAATGATTGCATGAGAAGAAGCTTCTCATAACTCAGTCAGTAGACATAGAGATACAAAATGAGACCCTACAGGTGGCGGTTGGTTCGATTTCTGAAATTCAATGACTACTCTGAACAAAAGTAATGTTTTAATTTGTTCGACGGAACTCCATATGAGAGCTTTTGACTGATGCATGATTTCAACTCCACTCAATCGATTTCATTTCAGATTCTTCACACAAGAGTAACAATAGCATTATGAATAGGTTGAGTTTACCGAAATTGGCCAAAAATCGGAAACAGTCAGAATATGGCTAAAGTTCTTGAACCGAAATCTAGGAAAACGGAAAGAACAGAATTATTGGTAAATCTATTACCATGGAAATGAAAACTTCTGACACCAGACAATGAACTAAACGCGTATGTTTAGGTTGAATAAAAAAAAAAGAATTGTGAAACAGAGTGAACATTTATACTCTTTTGGTTACAAGAACCCATGTAAATATCCAACAAACATCGGTGTTGAATTAAAGCTTGTTCAAACAAATTTGGAGAAGCTATTCAGCTATTCTAGACGAATAGGTTCTCCAAATTTGCATGATCAAGCTCTAATTCAACACCGATGTTTGTTGGGTAGCTATTAATCCTCAACATAAACCCAGTACATAAAGATCAGTTTTAACATAACATCTCTTTTTAAGGTGAAGATGCATTTTAGCCACAAATGGCAGCTAAAGCGTGTTTCGATCAAAATTTAGTCGACTTAAATTTGACGCATTTCTTTTCATCGTGCATCAAAACACTATTCACATCCCTAATTTTGAAAATGTGTGCGTGTAGCACCATGCCTCTACTTGGATTTTGAGATTAGCACTTCAGTTATCAAAATGTCATCCAAGGAAGAGAAGCAACGCATCAAAATTTTGCAAGTGCATGGCGAAAATCTACAATTTTCTCACGCCTAGTAGGCGAAATTGTTGAATGTGGCTAAAACAACTGTTACCAACGTATTAAAAGTGTTCGACGAACGTTTGTCGACAACTAGGAAAGCTGGATTAGGGGGAAATCGAAAGCCGGAGGTCACAGCGACGACAAAATTAGTTGCCCGATGTTTCGAGTGGAACCCCAACCTCTCCGTCCGAGATGTGGCAAAGAAGCTGGGAATGGCGCCTTCAACCGTGGATAGAGCTAAAAAACGAGCTGGACTGTCGACTTACAAGAAAGTGGTGACTCCAAATCGCGACGATAAACAAAACACGTCGGCCAGAGCACGATCGCGAAAGTTGTACACGACCATGCTGACGAAGTTTGATTGCGTGGTACAGGACGATGAAGCTTACGTGAAGGCTGACTTTAAACAGCTTCCTGGACAGGAATTTTATACGGCAACCGGACGGGGAAAGGTGGCAGATATTTTCAAGCACATTAAACTGTCAAAGTTTGCGAAGAATATCTGGTGTGGCAGGCCATCTGTACCTGTGGCTTGAAGAACAACGTTTACATTGCGACCGGAACCGTCAACCCGGAAATTTAACTGAGCGAGTGCCTACAGAAACGTCTACTACCTTTCCTGAAGCGACACAATCGTTCCGTTCTATTTCGGCCGGATTTGGCATCTTGCCATGGAGTGGTATGCTGCAAACAACGTTCAAGTGGTCCCCAAGGACAAGAACCCTCCCAACACGCCAGAGCTCCGCCCAATCGGACAGTATTGGGCCATCGTCAAGCGGAACCTTAAGAAGATTCAGAAAGCTGTTGAGACTGTACAAAATCTTATGGCAGGTGTTAAACGGAAGACCCGGCAATTCGCATTCGGTAAAAAGGAAGCTTAGCTGCAAAATACTCCTCCGCGGCGTCGGTGATTGTGAGCTGATTTGTTTTTATTGATAAGCCATCGTTTGAGGAATGGGAACAGATAATAGTCCAAGGGAGCCAAATTTGGGGAATACGGTGGATGCGGAAGCAATTTGAGCCTTAAGTCATTGGTTTTAGCCGTGGTTGATGCTCTTGTACGCCGACGCATTGTCTTGCAAAAACAAAATTGGTTTTCTCTTCATGTGAGACCGTTTTGCAGTGATTTTGGGATTCAATCGCTCCAGTAATACTCGCTGTTGATGGTTTTATTGTTTTCGAAGTAGTCCACGAAGAGTATGCCATGACAATCCCAGAAAACCGACGCCAAAATCATGCTGACCCATTGAGATTCCCTAGGCCACTTCGGTGCACTCGTGCCGGCTTCAGTCCATTGCCGGGCACTCATTCTGTTCGCTGGTGTGTTATAGTCGATCCAGGTTTCATCATCAAGAATCTCACCCAAAACATGGCGTGTACGCTCAGTAATAATCTGCGCGGAATCTGCTAGCTCACGCGTCTTTATTTTTCGGTTAGCCAACACCATTTAACGAACTTTTTTGACATTGTCCTAGCATTTGAATTTAAGAAAATGGACAAAAATTGGCGATTTTTCATAGGTTTACCTTAACCCGTACTGACAAAACTGCCCATGCAGTATCAATCATAGTACCCAAGGAGTCAGCAGACATAATTTGACAGCTCTGTCAGTCGAACTCTAACCGTGATGGCAAAAACAGTGAAGCAACTCCGTTCAGAAGTGTACGCGTTCAAAGAACGACACCCCGCCGCGTCGAAAACGGACATCGTTCGGCAAGAAAGAAAGCCCGGTTCCGGACGGCCGTCGACCCTGAGCGACAAGAAGCTACAAAGGATGCTGAAGAGGAAGACCGAGGGAAAAGTGGCTACATCGCTGCGTGCGCTTGGCCGGGAAGTCGGTTCAACCGGCTAAACAGTGAAAAAGTACCTGGCGAACATGAACATACATGTCAGGAAGTGGAAGTTGCGTCCACTGGTTTCGGAGCTGCAGGAATAAGATGGTCAACTCGATTTTCCTGGCGATTCGTGACGTGGCGGTGGTGATGGACGACAAGACCTTTCTAACCCTGGATGGCAACGACTTACAGGGCACTTCGTATTTTACTTCCCCCACGAAGGAAGTGAGCTCCGAGGTGAAGTTCCTTTCACACACCACGTTCCCCGAGAAGGTGCTGCTGTGGCTGACAATCAGCGAGAAGGGGATGTCAAAGCTGGAAATGCCTGCCGGAAGTTGCGTCGTTCATCAAGAAATACCATAAAGGCAAAGACGCGGTGCTCTGGCCGGACCTGGCGTCGGCCCACTACTCGAAGTGATCGTTGGAGGAGATGGAGCGGCTGAATATCGATGAGGTACCCAAGTCGGTGAACGTGCCCAACATCCCCCAGGAAACGCAGCACGCACTTCACTGCCATTCATTCACTTCCTCTCGGTGCACTGAACCTTTTTCTCAAAATTGCAGTGAAGTTTCCTACAACGGCCAGGTAGAGCAAATCACCAACAAGACTGCGATGGTTCTTAGGATCGTTTCAATTTTTTCCAGAATCGAACAGCTTTGAATATCTGGGATCCATACACAGATAAAAAGAAACATTGAATTTTCTGCGTTATCTAATGCACACAAATGGAATGCTACATTTGGCAGAAAATAGTGGGATATTTCATGTAAAGTTAATTCAGATAACGCCTGAATCTAGCTTGATGTGTGAAAGATTGCAAACTTTGTTGTCTGGCGCATGAGAGATTGCAAACAATTTCGTTGTTTATGCATTCTTTGGTTTAGAATTAAACGAGAAATTCATTATTTTTTCATGTGTAGATAATTTTTGCATGTTTCGTTCCATCCATTCCGTGCACTTGAAGCAAATTGCCGATGTAGTTGCGCAAACGGAGCTTGAACACATCGCCATCACGTCGCAATTCTAACCCCGAATAAAAATTGCACTGCCTCGAGATTGAGCAGCTCGAATTCCGCGTTTAGGCGCTCTTGTGTATTCTCGATTTCAATTGCATGAGGTGACGCTAGCAGAAGATCGTTCAATTACACCAACAGCAGAACTCTTGTCTTCTCACCATCCCGAATGTACAGAAGGGATCTGCAGCCGCAGCTTCTTATAACAACAGCAAGTAGACTGATGCAATCCGTAGATGCTTCGCTGTAGCTTACACTGCTTCTTGTTCCATGCTTGTTTGTTTTCGTCTGCCCCTTGATTGTTGTTCGGGATGTTACTTCCACGGACGACGTGTCGTTCACGGTTTATTATCACCTGATCGGTCTCTAGATCAACGAATCAGTGTCCTTTCTGTTCAATCGCGTACCCGATTAACGACAGCTTGGTTGCTTTGCTGTTTAGCTTTTTGCGCGTCTTGTCCGGCACGTCCCAACAAATGTGATTGTCGAATAACCGCTGGTTCAACCAAATTTGGAGAAGCTATTCAGCTTTCTAGAAGAAAAAGCTGAACAACTTCTTCAAATTTGTTTGAACAAACAGTTATTCAGCGTTGATGTTTGTTAGGGTGCACATACACCTGCCAACCAAAAACCCGAATATGACTTAAATTCGGCTTGCGTAACCACCACAACTCGTATGAAATTGTCTGGATCGATCTAGATGGCAGCCTGTTCTGGAGATAGATAGCGGTGATCATCGCTTCACCCCAGTGGTAAACGTCAGCGATCGATTCTTGTATTCGGTGACACCGTTCTGTTGAGGAGAGAACTAGTTTGGGGTTGTGAACTAGTTTTGGATTCCCTCCGATTTGTAGAATACTCTGAGTTCTTTGTTGTCGAACCTTCCATCAGCACGCACAATGCGTGGCTTGTGCCCAAAAATGTTACCAACACAACGCATGCAATTTCTAATGTTGCCAGCCACCTCGTAATTATTCTTGATCGGGAACGTAACTGTGAATCGGCTGTAGTCATAGGTAATTGTCATTACATACCGAATGCTGCTCGGCGTAACATTGTCCATCGGACTATGTCCAACACACAACAAGGCGTACAATCAACAACAGGAGTAAATGGAAGCCTAGCTGACGTACCTTTCATACAGCATTCGCATATCAAGTATAATCGCCAATCACTCACATCGATCCCAGTAGCCAGTTGTTCTTTCAGGATCCGCTCAGCAGTAGCCCATTCGCGATGACCTTCTGGCAACTTTCCACCTTTGGCAATCCACTGTGTGCACCCCTTCAGACGCAGTCCACTGTGTTGAATTCCCATGGCAACTGAGTTGTCTCTGCGTCAATAATTGCACAAGTAGGATTGGCAAATTCACTCGAAAGTTTCTCTGTGCCAATTTTGCAAAACTGATCAAGTAGAGAATCCTTGCATAAACTTTATATCATTCATTTCAACTTTCTTGAACCGCCGATGCCGCGAATCACTCCGCTACCGTCACCAATTATTTGGGAATTTTTATCATCGGTCAGCGTGATAAAACCACCAACGAATTCATAAAACGACCTGAAGAACGTCTTGTCGTTGGACATGTGCGCACTGGCACTAGCAATCTCCCAGCTCAACGAACTTTCACCACCACCAATGAACTCCACTTCTCTGACGTAATCATGCGCAGCTTTTGCACTCCGAATTCTGTAGAGAGGGATTCTCGTCTTTCTTCTGCGCCCACAGAAACTTACGGCAGTTCTGCTTAATGTGTCCGGGGTTATGACAAGTTCGCACCTTCTTGTTCGACCTACCATCTCCATACCGTACATCCGAACGCATCGCTCTCTCCATTGTAGAAGATCCTCTCTTCCTTTCCAATTGCCGGGTAATTCCCATCCACGACCTTCGATTTCACGACATCTAGTGAGATATCGACCACCGAAAGAGGCAGGAAGACTCCAAATCAACTTACAGACTTTCGTATCTTTGTCCAACTTCATCCGGGCAGCACCCAGGCGATCGGAAATGTCGTCAATCACTTGTTTTTCGACTTCGACATGGAGTTTTCATATGGGCCAATGTCGCAAACGTAAAGAATGGCTTCCTCCGCAAATTTCTCGAGAATGCTAACTTAATCATAGTGAATTACCACGATGATTGTACAGAAGCGGAGTTCACCTTTACAATAGAAGTGGTAGTTTACTTGACCCAGTTTGCATTTTCAATACATTTGCAGAAGAAGCCATTGTTTACGTTTGCGAAATTGGCTCTCATGAAAACTTCATGTTGACTTTTCCGTTATTCGACAAATTTGTGGAGCTTCTAAGAAGATGATTAACAGCAATCGAGCGGATCGTCTTCTGATAAAAACGTCTGAGTGCAGCGAATGCATGCTTCGCTTGTGCACAGTTTCGAACCAGCGGGACCCGATTTCCGATCAATTCTTTCCGAGACCTAATCCTTCCAACTCATAGGCTGACGGCAAGCAGAACCGGGGCCAACGCATAGAATAAACAACATATGTGAAAATTCGGATCGATCACACTCGGAGGAAACCAAGAATAAATCGCGGAAATCTGCATAAACTACACGGAATACTTTATTAAGAGTAAAAAAACAACGATCGTTTGAATGCCTAAAGGCCTACTGCTAGAGGAGCAACTACAATAATGTGCTGCAATCTGTCACAGAGATGCCAGATATTTTTTTCAAATATCTGTAATGAAAATTTGAAATGTCTGGGAATGTCTATGTATGTCTGTAATTTTATTTTTACAAAGTTAGGCTTCATTTAACGAAAAAACGTAATAATATAGCGAGTTATGTCGTTTTTGCTATAAATGTTTCGCTCTTATCATCATAAGAACCTTCTCCTGCTCCAAAAACCCCTCCATATAAAATTTCACGCTGATTGGTTCAGTAGTTTCGAGTCTATAAGGTTCAAACAGACAGACAGAAATTTGTTTATATAAATATTGATTCTCTGAACTTTGGAAGCATTCTCGAAAACTTCGTGGATATATGGATACACTTCTTGATTTTTTTTATACTTCTCAACTAAACTTCAAGAAAATTTTCTTATTGATCTAATCTTCCAAACAAGATAAGATGGAAAGTAAGGAATTGTAATTCTTACATGAGTGTGTGTCCTTATAGTATGATGAGAACGGTTGGGCAGATGGTGTGTACCATAGTTTAATATGGTGTCATGAGTTATGAATATCATTATGGTCATATGAATTATTTTTATATAGACTGGTTCTTCGGTTAGTCAGTGATTATCTCTTGAAATTCACAGAAGCTCTCTCCTGATCTTCGGCAAGGCTCTGTGCTAAAATTTTGGAATGATTCCTACTGAACTTCAGACAATATTCCTCATGAACTTTTTGGCAGTCACCCCTCATTTTCTTCAAAACTCACATTTAAGAACCCAACTTAATCTTTCAAAAACATTTGGTAATTTTTTTCCTGAACATAGTTACTTTCTAATTTTTTATTTTTTTATTTTATTTTTAACTTCAGGATAGTATTCTCCTGAACATCGGGGCAGTTTGTTTCTGAATTTCTGAAAAATTCTTGCTTGAACTACAAGAAAGTTCCCACTATACCTCTGGAAAGTTTCGTCCTGATTTTATCAATAATGTCTACCTGAACTTCTGGGATTTCCTGAACTTCGAGAAGTTCTCATTCTGAAATGCTGGAATGTTCGATTCAAAGCTTTAGGGAAGCTCTCTAGCACTAAACGTTTGGTCTCTTCAGAACTTCTGAAAAGTCGTCTTGTGAGCTTCTGAGGAGTTCTGTACTGAAAGTTTTGAAAATTCCTTCTTGATCCTACAGGTAGTGCCCTCTTCGGTAAGTTTCTTCCTGAAATTCGGTAGATTTTTCCTGAGCTAATTCTTTGCAAACTTCTGATTGGTCCCATCCTGAACTGCGAAGAACTTCTTACTAAAACTTTGGGAAAGCCGTTGTTCTTGAAGTTTCTTCCTGGACTTTTGAACTTTTGGGAGGTTTTCTCCAGAACTAAGAGGAAGTTTGTTCCGGAACTATTGGGAAGTTCGTGCTCAAATTAGAAGGTAGTACCCCAATGCTCCTGGAAAATTTCATTCTGTTCTCTCGAAAGAATTTTAAGAAATCCTTGTTCTGAAATTTAGAAATGTTCTACTGAGCTTTGGAAAAGCTGCCTGAGGAATTTGTTTTCCTGATTTTTTGAGAATTAATGCCCTTCCTGGTTAGTTCCCGTCTGAAATTTGGGAAAGAACTTCAAACTTGAATTTCTGGGAAGAACTCAAAAACCTCTCAAAAGTTCGAAACTTCAAAGAAGTCCCCTTCCCTACACTTCTTCCTGAAGCTCTGATAAGTCCTCTCCTGATTCTTGGGAAGTTTTGTCCTGAAATTCTGGTAAGCGTGATCTTGGACTTAGGTATTGTTCGGTTCTGATTTTCGAAAGTTCTTCTTGCTTGAGCTGTTTCTACCTGTTTCTAGTTTCTACCTGACCACCGGAGAAGTTTTTTTTTCGAAGAAGTCTCCTCCTCGGAAATTATCTCTGGGAAGTCTGCTTCTAAATTTCCAGGATGTGCCCCAAATTGTGGGTTTTTTCTTTCTATACTTCTAGGAATCGAGGACCAATTCAGGGATACATTTCTAAACCCCTAGTAAAAATGTACTTAAATGATGCGTTTAGTAGTACTTTGAAAAAGTTCAGAGTTTCAAGATTTATTTCGATAGCTCATAACTTTTACTGTTGTTCTGTCCTCGAGTGGCAACCGGCTGGGCTTTAGAGCAAATGTTAGGATCACAAAAGTAATAGTAATTCCGACCCAAGGTGCATTGGTGGTCCAAATAACTTTAGTTCTAGTCAATATCCTACCACGTTTGATAAGCATTCGTTTTGCTGGCTTCACACCAAAAGCCTCTGGCGATGCCCATATTAATGTTTGAAAATTGGATATATCCTTCTTTTCAACATGCAACCCTAGGAGTTGACAGCAATTTCTTCTAGAACCAAAGATGTGAAAAAAAAGTTTTGATATGTCCGTAAGAGCATGGCAGGTTGTAAAATTGAATAGAAGTAGTTGAAATTGAGCGTCAGGCATGTGTGAAAGGCGGCATCCGAGCAAGCAGACAATCTCTTGCCTAGCTACCACATTGCGCGGTTGGCAAGGGGGAAGGGAACCCATGGCAACTATAAATTAACAATCTTCTATATGTTTTTAACAATATGTCAGAGATGAACTTCAGAGAATATCTTTATTTGAAATTTAAAAAATATTTCAAATGTCTGTAAAAGTCTGCAACATAAATAAAATGTCTGCTAAATGTCTGCATCGTTAAAAAAGTCTGTAACAAAAATGAAAAGTCCGCAAATTTGCTGACATGTCTGTGAATATGGCATCCCTGATCTGTCAGGAAGCAGCTGATCAAGGTGTGTGCATACGGTAGGTAAGCATCGGCAGGTGCGGATGTAAAATTTCGCAAGGTACAGATAAAGAATGTATTGCACTGTTCCACACTGTGGTGGTAAATGTACAATTGTTTTGCAAAACAGTTACCTGCTGAAAAATTTGAGGCTCAGGCGAACGAGAAGAATAGAAAACAGAAAGGGAAAAATATCGCCCTATTACTGCTGACAGTTTCAAACAGTTTAAAAATGGGACTGTATATGATAACTTGATCAAAAACGAACATATTTGGAATTCTTTGATTGTTAATTGTTAGTATTCAATCTTATAATTTGATTCCATTTAGCAAACATCATATGTATGCAGTAATAAGTCAGTAATCAAAGAAATTCTGAGCGGCATCAATCTTTGTCGCAATTTTTTTTAAAACATCGGCCAGTGGCAGCAAAACTGTTTCGTCGCCTGTAGAAACATGTACAAGAATATCATGGCGTTTCACTTTTGCGTGTGATCAATTTGGTCGTAATGATCAAGACCGCTGAAAGGGCAGCGGGCGCTTCTGGAGGCACTCGTCTCGGTAGATTAGCCCATTCCCGTCATGATGTATGGCTAGCTTTTCTCTCGATGCCCACGGATGGCCTGCCAAATCAAGAACTTTTTGGCGTATTCCTTCTTCCTTACCTCCTCAGGAATGGCCAACCGTGATTGCGTCCGATTTGATGTAGTCGTATTCCCTTTGAAGTCTCGTCGTCCACCACGATACACCTCGGTTTCGTCAACCACGCTCGGTATCAACATAGCAAATTGTGATGAAATGTTGCCAAAGTAAACATTACATTCTGAGCTAGTTATAGCCAAACCATACACTTAAAAGTAACATTCTAATCATTGTGTCTCATTTTTTCCTAGTCTTCACAGGTTCTTGTGTTGAAATCAGTGGTTGTAGAAACATAAATACGTGGAAACCAGTAAATCAGAAATCAGACATTGTCGAACGCATAATAAAGACTGTATTCGATGAAATTTGGACACACAATATAGGTCACCAAAACCAACCAAACTTTCTGGAAATAAAGTACTACTAAATGGTTAAGTTTTGACATCATTGGTTTGATGTCTTCTTGGTTTGAAGCTCTTCTCCCAACCCGAATTCCCTCACCTTTGCCTTGACCCCTTTCATCAAATTTTGGGCAATGATAGGACCGACTTACTTACTTACTTTTAACCACACTTTCTTTAGTTCAAGTTCATTTTCTATCAGTTTTGGAGTTTTAACGAGCTTTGCCTTCATGATTGCCCAAAATGTTTCAATTGGGCGAAGTTCCGGAGTGTTTGGAGGGTAGACGTCTCGGTACAAAACTACATTATAATCTTTGTACCAGTCTAAGATGGCCGGGCATAGTGGCAAGATGCCAAATCCGACCAAAACAGTGTCGGGCCATCGTGAGATCTCAAGAAGGGCAGAAATCGTTTTTGGAGGCATTCGTCCTTGTAGATTTGTCCGTTGACGGCCCCAGAGGTGATGAAGGGCTGACTCATTTTCCCACATCCGCAGATCGCTTGCTAGACAAGGAATTTTTCGGCGAATTTCGACAGTTTCTTCTTTCGTACACTCTTCGGAACGGCCAACTTAGAGGTGGCGACGTAGTGTTCCTGTCCTGGTATTTGTTTGGTGTCGGCAGAACGGTTTTGTGAGCCACTCCCTGTACAGTTTGCTTGCACGAGTTTTGGCTACCGAGTTCTGTTTATCGCTCTGGTTTGGTGCCTTCTGGATTTTGTACACATGTAATTCAGAACGTTTCATTGTTTTTTGCACGAAACAAACTGAAACTTTCGCCTTTTTCGCAACATCCTTGATCGAAATGTTGGGATAACGCTTAAATTGGTTCAATAACATCCTGGCCTTCTCCGGATTTGATGTGCCACGTTTTTTGCCACTACCATTTTTCCGCTTGGTTGTCTTACGGTCCTTGAACGTTTTGATCACATGAGATACGGTTGAATGTGCGATTCCGAGCTGTTTTCCAATCCATCGATGAGAAGCGTTTGGGTTTTCGAAGTGAGTGCCCAAAATTTGTTGGCGCACTATCTCTTTATTCGAAGCCATCACTGAAATCACTCGATCGATTTTCACGAAACTCATTACACAATTGAAACAACACAATGAAATACATTCAGTTAAAATTTCAATAATTTTTACCCACACGCTAAAAAGTTACGAACAATTGCGTGTGTCCAAATTTCATCGAATACAGTCTTTAATTGTAATATAATTCAAATAATTAACATAAATAATAAAAATAATTTACTATTTTAAATTATTTCAATACACTGCAAAGTATTCCTTAATAAGACCAAATTCAATAACACATGTAGCCAACATGCTATAAAAACAGACAGGATCGTTTGAAACTTTTGCCAAGAGAACTAAATAGAAGTGGTTCTCCACCGCTCTGCACCCGTGTGTTTTAAATTTTTCATAAAGTTGCATTATGATCACGATTTTCCCGCATACAGGTCGGAGGTCTTCTTTGTTTACATGGCAGCAGCACCCGCTTTAAGGATATGCAAAGTACTGATTTTTGCCCTGATTTTCCCCTTCTCCGCATTTCGATAGCGTTTCGTAGCTTGACTTGTGAGAAGTTTAAGTACTAGGACAACAAAAGTGAGTGAAATTCTTGAGCGCTGTAGGGTGGCTCTTTTCCGCCATACACTTGAACCTCGTTGCGGTGGGATGGGTGTGGTTTCAACGGAAACAGTCACGTAATTGTGTGAGAGGGTAGGTCAAAGCTCCATGGCTGAGAACTGGGTTAGGTGGCGGTAAGCTGCTATAGAGTATGTCTGCTGCTGTGTAGTGGTGAACTGAATAGAAAGGGATTCACATAATGCCTTTTTTTATCCTTCTTAAAAGGAAAAGTACATAGTGCCGGTCGTTTGGGAAACCGCTAAGCAACCGCTAGACCGAAATGGTCGTGACAACAAAAGTATTGCAGTCCCATAGAACGGAATAGATTATGGATCATGAACCATATTAAAGTTATCATGCGAAACAAATGTGAAATATCAATTACGGCTATATTGAGTATTCAGAACCAAGTTAAGAAGAGTACGAGCTGACCAAAGGGGGATAAATTCAGAATATTAAATTTATCATCGCATCGAGCGGAAAGTAGGCTCTGACATCCACAGGAGATATGTCATCACTGCTGTGGCCTGGTGTTGACACAAAAGTGACCCCCCTGAAGTATCGTCTGCGGGAACATATTCACAAGATTGTCATTCCTCTATCCTATCGGGACACGACTCGTACAACATGAGCGAATGCCTGCGATAGCCTTTTGCCTGGCTGTTCCCATTCAATTCACACCTGGTGTCACCTCGGCCGGGCGTCATCATCGGTGCAGTAACGTTGTTGTAACTGGTGGAGTGCACTAGAAGCCACTAGAAGCCATCTGATACCAGCAGCAGGCAGAGGTATATCTGTACAGATGGTTAGTGCAACGATGTAAACAGAACGGTCGAGTTTGCAGTGACACAAACACTGCATGATTGGAATCCCAGCGGTGAAATGAATTTTTTCAAATTCAGTTTTAATTGGGTTTGATACGACGTGGCCTTGCGTGGATTGCTCGTAAATTGCTTCAAATAGTGGATAAAATGCAGGCGGGAAAAGGGATGTTGATGACAATATTGCCGTTTAATTTATTGACAAAGCGTTGATTGCCTCAATCGCAACCACAAAGAATTTTGAGCAGATCATTCTGCATTGTATCGAATAGTTTCTAACAGAGGTGGAATCCCTTCATTTTAAAACAAAAACACATTTAAAGGTTAGTTTTAGTTGTACGGAAAGAAAAAAAACGATCTTTAAAGTGTTCCAACTTAAATGAAAACTATTCTTCGTAAACACGAGCAAATTCCTCTAAATTCCATTAGAAAAAGTTCATTCTTTGAAAGACAAGCCCATTTCGTCTGCGACCCATTTTTTCGGTGTCGACTTGGAGAATGAAGATGGAATGAATAGTATATCGCAAACTTGAGTGTACACGTGTGATTGCTTCGGTATTCTTATTAGTCATTTTTTTGTTTATTTCATGAAAAGAAAAGAAATTGCTATATATAATCAGTTGGAATTTGCAAAATAAAAACAAAACCACTAACATTTGCATACAAGGAAAGGGGCAAAAATTGCCGATTTTTCATGGGTGACGCAACTACCCATGCAGCATCAATCATAGTAACCCATGAGTCAGCAGACAAAATTTGACAGCTCTATCAGACGATCTCTGACCAGGGATGCCATATTTACAGACATGTCTGTAAATTTGCAGACTTTTCATTTTTATTGCAGACTTTTTTAACGATGCAGACATTTAGCAGACATTTTATTTATGTTGCAGACTTTAACAGACATTTGAATTTGTTTTAAATTTCGAATAAAGGTATTCTCTGACATTCGGATTTAAAATCTGAACAGTATAGTATTATATACACGGTAAGAAGCTTTGTTTAAATATTTTGAAATATCGTAGGTATCATTTAAAGTAGATAAAGTAGTAGATAGCGGTGGGCCACTTGGAGGCACAATGGGCCTGGAGATAAGTATCGTATAGGCCCTCTCCGAGGGTAACATGGAGTCCCTACTTATGTAGTGTTCAATCCCACGCGTGTTCGAACCTTTGCAAAAAAATACTGTCATAGCGTTGGTAATCATGGTCCTTTGCTATTAAGTCACAACGAAAATCAAGGTTCACAACAATACATATCATATTTGAGAAATTTAAAGACTACCTCGAAAAAAAAACTTCTCCTATGGTCAGGTAGAAACTTCTCAGAAGGAGCAACCAGTTCATGCTAGAAGAACCTTCAAAAATTCATTTTGAACTACGGTCATACTTACCAGAATTACAAGACAGAACTTCCCGAAGAATCAGGAGAGGACTTATCAGAGCTTCAGAGAGAAGTGTAGGGAAGAGGACTTCACTGAAGATTGGAATTTTTCAGAGGTTTTGGAGTTCTTCCCAGAAATTCAAAATTGAACTTCCCAGAAGTTCAGGAAAAAAAAAAACATTCCCAAATTTCTAGGAAAGGCACTACCTATAATTTAAAAAAAAATCCTCAGGACGATGCGTCATAAAAGCTGAGGAAAGAACTTCTCTTAAGTTCAGGAAATAAATTCCCAGAAGTTCCTTAAGAAACTTCTCGAATGGTTAGTTGGAACTTCCTAGAAGTGCTTTGCAGCTTTTCCAAAGCTCAGACCAGAACATTCTGCATTTCTGAATTAGGATTTCTCAAAATTCTTTAGAGAGAAAAAATGAAACTTCCCAGGAGCATTGGGGATGCTTCCTTCTAATTTCAGCACGAATTTCCCAATAGTTCCGGAACAAACTTTTCCAAAGTTCTGGAGAAAACTTCCAAAAGTTCTGAAGAGGACTTCTCAGAAGTCTAGGAACAAATTTAAGGGAATTTTCCTAAAAATTTTGGAATAAAATTTTCCTCGCAGTTCCGGATGGGACCAATCAGAAGTTTGGAAAGAATAAGCTCAGGAAAAAACTTCTCCAAATTTCAGGAAGAACCCTACCAGAGACGGCACTACCTTTAGGGTCAAGAAGGAATTTTTCAAAAACATCATTAGAGAACTCCTCAAAAATTCACAAGAGAACTTCGCAGAAGTTGCGAAGAGACCAAAAGTTCTGTTGGAACTACCCAAAAGGGCTAGAGAGCTTCCCTAAAGTGCCGAATCGAACATTTCAGCATTCCAAAATGAGAACTTTTCAAAGTTCACGAAAACCCAGAAGTTATGGTAGAGTAGATTCTTTTGATAAAATCAGGAAGAAAATTTCTAGAAGTATATGGGGATCATTTGAGTAGGTCATTTTCATTTCTCAGATATTCGGGAACAAACTTCCCCGAAGTTCAGGCAAATACTCCCCTGAAGTTCAGAAAAGATTATATCGGCAGTTCAGAATAGAACTTCTTAGAAGTTCAGGAAGAAACTTCTAACAACTTAAGAAGATTTTCAAAGAAATTCTGGAGAGTACTTTCTCAAAGTTTTGGAGAAACTTTCCTCGTAGTTCAGGATAAGACTTATCAGAAGTTTAGAAAGTACCATGTTCAGGAAAAAAGTTACCAAATGTTTCTAGAAGGTGAGGTTGGGTTCTTAAATGTGAATATTGAAGAAAATAAGAAGTGGCTGCCAAGAAGTTCATGAGGAATTTTGCCTGAAGTTCAGGAGAAAACTTCCCAGAATAAAGCAAAGAGCCTTGCAGAAGATCAGAAGAGAGTTTCCCTGAAATTTAAGAGATAATCACTGACTAACCGAAGAAGCAAACTATACAAAAATCATGTATATGACCATAATGATATTGATGATCATGAGTGATGTTTACACCATCTTAAAATATGGTACACACCATCAATGGTTATCGTTGAATAAATAAAAAGTCTGTTGATTTTATCAAATGAAAATTGGTATCATAAAATACAAAACTGGAAAGAGCGTTACAGGGAAATAAAAACTATAGAAAATTGTGTCATCTATGCGAATGCTTCAAGCTTCAGTGTCACTTTAAAAATATGAAACAATAGTGTAAGGTTGCATACAATCCAAGAAATAGATGCAGACATGTTAACATAATCACACAAATAGCGATAATGACATAACTCGCTCTCTTATTGCGTCATTTCGTTGAAACAAGTCTAATTTTCTAAAAAAAATTTACAGACTTTTATAGACATTTCCAGACATTTCAAATTTTTATCACAGACATTTGAAAGAAATATCTGGCATCCCTGTCTCTGACCGTGCTGGCAAAAACAGTGAAGAACTCCGTTCAGAAGTGTGCGCGTTCAAAGAACGGCACCCCACCGCGTCGAAAACGGACATCGTACGGCACTTTGTGGACGACGAATACGCCCGTTCCGGCATCTACAACATCTTGGCACTATTGGAAAACAATTATAGCATCGAATAAAGCCCCCTTCCGGACGGCCGACGACTTTGAGCTGCAAGAAGCTCCAAAGGATGCTGAAGAAGAAGACCGAGGGAAAAGTGGCTACATCGCTGCGTATGCTTGGCCGGGAGGTCGGTTCAACCGGTCGAACAGTGAAAAAGTACCTGGCGAACATGAACAAGCATGTCAAGAAGTGGATGTCACGTCCACTGGTTTCGGAGCTGCAGACAATGACGCAGCGGCAGCGGCTGAATGAGATGGTCAACTCGATTTTCCCGGCGAATCGCGTCGTGGCGGTGGTTATGGACGACGAGATCTATCTCACCCTGGATGGCAACGCCAGACAGGGCACTTCTTATTTTACTTCCCCCACGAAGGAAGTGAGCTCCGATGTGAAGTTTATTTCACACACCAAGTTCCCCTAGAAGGTGCTGCTGTGGCTGATAATCGGTGAGAAGGGGACGTCAAAGCTGCTTTTATTTTGCTCAGGACTGGGCGAAAACGCGGTTTTCTGGCCGAATCTGGCGTCGGCCCACTACTCGAAGCGATCGTTGGATGACATGGTGCGGCTGAATATCGATGTATCCAATACGGCAAACCCGCCCAACGTCCCCCAGCTGCGTCTCATCGAAAATTTCTGGGCCAAACTAAAGCGTAAGATCTACTCCAACAATTTTGTCACGAGAACTGAGGAGGAATTGATAAATAAAACGAAGAAAAAACTCAAAAACATGCCTACACGCATGTTTTAGTCCGCTATGGCGAATGTTCCGGTTAACTGCCGGAAGGCCGCTCGGATGGGCGTAGAATTTGTTGCGTGCATTAATGCAAACGTTAATTCATGTCAGCCAAAATTGAGCATGTAGTTCACATTTTTCATGGAAAAATAGGACATATGAATTAAAAAATTGCTGATTTTTATCTTTTAGTATGTCGTACGGCCAACTATCACATCAAGCGTCAAGGCATTAATTCTATCAGGTTTCTGGTTACCGTTGACGGAATACGCTATCAGATCTCCTGAATCGTTATTTTGAGCTCCTTCTTGTTATTTGCTGCCTTTTTTTATTGGTGTTAATAAGTCCGTACTTTACTCTCCACCACAAATGCTCAATGGTGCCAAGTCAGCTGTTTTGAGACGTTATAAAGCAACCACTCGCGTCTGACGTACGAGATCTGTTGGATGTGATAATCGCGTGATTGTGGGTGGCTTAACAGCGAAACAGAACCGGAAATATACTTCGGAATAAAAATTCGGAGTAACGATTAAAGTACGCTGAGGCTGCAAACTTTGGTTAATTAATTTAAAGATATGTCACAGAACTTAGATCGTAGAGGTTGTTTCCTACAGGGGGGATATTCGCGTGTATGTAGGCTCATTGTTGCAACACTCCTCCTCGTGAATTCTTGATAAAGTGTTGGTACCAGACTCACCTCCAACGCGAACGACTTGCCTTTCAATGATCCTAGTGGTGTAGTCAATATATCCGCAACAATTTCTTGCGACTTACAATAGTACAGCAAGATTGTTCCAGAAGCACATTGATCACCTGTCAGCTGTCAATATGTTTGGATATTTTGTTCTGGTAGTCGAGAGCAGCAAAGTCCAAACAGCTTTTGTTGTCCTCGTAGATTACTGTTGGCCTTGCTTGTTCTTTATTTAGACAATAGCGATCTTATCCATACTGCTTGTTACACAGCTTCAGACAAAGCTACATACTCAAACTCCATAGTCGACATTGTAACACAGCTTTACTTTCGGCTGGTCCAACAGATGGTTGCTCCTCCTAGACGGAATATGTATCCACTGCATGACTTCCTGTCAGAAGTGTCGCCGGCCCAGTCAGCGTCGCAAATACCCGTCAATGATAGTTCTTTGTAGTCTTTTCCACCCAATCTTAAAGCAGAGTTGATTGTGTGGCTTTGTCCAATCAACATCCGATGGACAGCTTACGATTCGGCTCAAAATACTCACGCTTACAGCGATGTCAGGCCGACTATTAGTGGACAAATACAGCAGTGAACCGATGTGTTTGTGGTAATCGACGTTATCCTTTATACTGTCGATCCTTATCTTGAAGTAGTTTGTATCCAGAGGGTACTTGGAGCTCTTTGCGCCCTCCAAACCAAAACGTGTCACATGAATTATATGAAAGAAGTTCCCTGTACCTCTCCAAATCCGCATTCAAAAAAAAGTTCACCAAGCTTCGTTATCTGCAGCTTCTTCTTCAGTATTTCCTCGACCTTCAACTCCATCCAGCTTGCTGACGACAAGGATGTCATCCACATAAATAAGCAGATAGATCCATTCACCATCACTCAGGCACTGTCTGTAGAGACATGTATCTGAGCTGCATTGTTCGCAACTGTTACCTTTTTGGTTCCTCTACCCTACTAAACCAGTCCCGAGCGAGAGAAGCAGGAGATATGTAAAAGAGATAGAATAGTAGAGTTCGCGTTCAAACTGTATACAAGTTTGTCTAGTTTTGACGAGAGGTGGTGGACATTTGGGAAAGTGGAGGAGAGGTTCTCGGTTTACGAGGGAAGCTACTGGGACAAGAACAATCGAAACGTCTTTTCTACTTCAGCTGTCTTACTAGGCAGAGCTAAAATCTTAAACCTAAAAGTGATTGGAGCTAATTAGTTATATTGGCAAAGTGAAAGTCATACTTTTGTTAAATAGTGAAGTGAGAAAAAGAACCTACAAATAGCTATTGCGACATCGTTGTCAGGTATGCTGCTAATATCCACCAGCAAACTAGTAACAAATTCCCAACCCTATGACCACCTCTTAAATCCCCGCAGAACCAATTAGTTACAGGCTAAAAAGGCATTACCGGCTGACTACCGCCATTGTCAAGCCGCCGAGAGCCTTTCAATAAGTGCGAGGTTGTGTCGTCACCTGTACCAATTCCGCAAGCGTCCATTGTTCGCTAAGGACATGCACGTGCCAGTGGTTTCCAAGCGACGCGTGACCCCCACCAATTCCTACGTGTTATTTGAAATAAGCGATTGATATTCATCGTTATGGGCATACGGAAGCAAGTCCCTATCACTTCGAAGTTTTCCGAGCACAAACCACAAATACTATTATTACTTCAGGCGTGAAATTTTCAAAAATCGTTTGCTCCACTGGAGCATCCATTGGTTAGTAATTTCAGCGTTGTTTGTTTTGTTTTGTTTGTGATTTTTAGTCTCAAAATCCTGAAATAATAATTAACCTAACCTATAAATCATATGGAAAAAGAACTCCCCCTAGTTTCACCTTAATAGCGTCAATCCATTTACCCCTTTCGTCTCATGTAGTTGCTTCTTCGTAGGCTCATCGTTCTTCCAAACAGCCATTCCAAGAATGTAGTCATGTAGCTTAGCTGGAAGAAAACCTATAGTTTTACGTTTGTTCTGCATTTGCGTCCTGTTCCGGTGACTCACCACTGGCACTGCTTCCGTAATCTTTGGTTGAATCAGAGTCGTGCCGGTCCTGCTTCTCCTTGTCATTTGCAACTTTATCCGGCTTGAGAAGTGGATCTCACTCCATCTCAGCATTCGTTTCTGCATTTCTTCTTGGTTGCACAGCATTCTTCTTTGATTGCATCATCGAAACACCTTCTACAAACTTCACATCCCGGCTTATACAAATGCGTGCTGTGTCTGGGTCGAGAAAACAGTAGGCTTTGTGCTGGTTAGAATACTCCACGAATACAGACTTGCGTGCCTTGACGTCCACCTTCCTCCGTTTTTCTGCTGGAATCCGTACCCAAGCTTCACTGTCAAAAATCCTAAAAATCGATGGATTCCTGTCATACCTCTTTTCAAACGGAATCATTCGCCCAATCGCCCTGGATGATACACGGTTCTGGATGTACACCGCCGTCAGAATCGGTTCTCCCCAGTACTTTTGCTCCATACCCGCTTCCGCTAGCATGTATAACGTTTGCATTAAAAAGATTGACTTTTTTTTCGGATGGTGATGAAAAAAAGCTAAGACAGAAAATTGCTTTTGATAAAATTTCCATGGAAGGTAATTGTTTAGGCTTACTTGCATCAGCGGTCCGGCCCTTGCGAGCGGTCTTCCGGTAGTTAACCGGAACATTCGCCATGGCGGACGAAACCATGCGTGTAGGCATGTTGTTGAGTTCTTTCTTCTTTTCATTTATGAATTCCTCCCCAGTTTTCGCGACAAAATTGTTGGAGTGGATCTTACGCTTCAGGTTTGCCCAGAAATTCTCGATGGAAATCAGCTGGGAGACGTTGGGTGGGTTCGCCGACTTGGGTAGCACATCGATATTCAGCCGTTCCATCTCCTCCAACGATCGCTTCGAGTAGTGGGCCGACGCCAGATTCTGCCAGGGCACCGCGTCTTCGTCTTTATGGTATTTCTTGATGAACGACGTAATTTCCGGCATGCATTTCGTACTATAAATTTCCCTGTTCACGGCCAGTCCAGAGCGAAAGAAGAGCGGCTTTGACATCCCCTTCTCGCTGATTCTCAGCCACAGCAGCACCTTCTTGGGGAACTTGATGTGTGAAATGAACTTCGTGGGGTCTAGAGTGGCCATGAACATATTTCGAAGGAAACCCTGGCAATATGGGTATCGAATTTAATGAAATTTCTCCAGTAGGATATTTCTCAAAGTTGTGGCTATCTGATGATTTGTCCACGGACCTGTTTTTCCGCAACAGGTTCTTGTGGGGTTTCGTGTGGCCATGAACATTTTCAGAAGAAAACCCTAGCGATATGGGTGTCAAAATTCATGAAGTTTCACCAATAGGAATAGGCCCCACGGGAACCTGTTCCGTGACGACAGGTCCGAGGACAAACAATGCTTGAAGAGGGATCGCTTTTTACCCGTGACTGCGTGAATGCGTACGTTTTCTGCATTCTCTTTGCGCAACAAGAACGGAGAAATAAATGGACAAAATGGTACAGTCGTTCTGCCTATTTTCGGTCGAGTTCATGATGTTTGTCGTAGCAGTTCTGTGCAAGCCGATTTGTTCATGAATTCTCTCTTCCGATTCTCGTGCATATTGAATAGCTAAAACTGCCGAACGAATGGGAATGTGCGGCATACGAGGTATTTTTGTTCTTTTCTCCACACCTCCATATCGCTTGGCCTACACGGTTCGGTGTCTTTCACACATTCATCACGCTAATATACGAATTTCCCGATTACACTGTAGGGCTCTACTAGGGAATATGTTGGTTCACGGCCGCTCTAAAACATTACAGAATGGCCGTTCCAGGAACAAGTCGGACCCACGAGGAATTATTCCAAAGATTCTGACATCCATTCCTGGAAATTCAATAGATGTTATTGTATATCCGTACCGGAACACAACCCCGGATACCCGGATATATGGGAACCAGATGAATTTAAATGGTCATTGCCGATAATGTCCCTAAAGCGAATAAGTTATTGAATCTAACGGTGCCAAAAGAATTAGAATCAGTCAATAATAGCCAGAGTTATAATCATTGATTAATTCATAAATTTGGTGGGTACCTCCCAAGTAACAAATTCAATTTTAAGGTACACTTGAAGAAGTTTTCAAGACTCATTTGATAAAACCACGCATAAAACTAGATATTCTACATAACATCGATAAAACAGCCATAAAACCCTCTTAAGTTCCAAAAGGCCCTTACTACAGGAGGTTCTCAAGACTATTTCCCAAGATTCGCTTAAAACTTGATAGTTTTATCGGTGCATACTTTTTTGTTTATAGTTGAGTGGAAGCTACTATATTTCTCTTCCAAAGTGGATACGTATGTAAATTAATTGTCAAGGTTATCATAAATGCATCTGTTTTTTGCCTGCGTTTGATGAATTTTTCTTGCGATATTCAGTTTATTGGTGTTTCATAACATAAAAGTTCGAAAATTTTAATGCGCCTCTGAGTTATTGCTAGAACATTGACTTATTTAAAAAATAAAACAAATCGTAGAAAATTCAACTATTAGGTGAAAAGGTTGATAAATTGTTAGATCTTGAATAAATTGTGTCTACAATCGATTTTATATTTCAAAATGTATTCTAAACAGTATTGTTTGTTCGTATCATTGAAAAAATGAGAGTTTTGTTGCATACTTATGAGAATGGCTACCATTCCGAGGGAATCCAGAATAGCCACGCTCGCCATTTTTTCAATGGTTTTATCTAAAACTATCATAAAACGCAAATAAAACTTATATTGCTTGCACAAGACTAACAAGATTTTTTGAGGAGTACGATAAGTTCATCTTTATTTGTTCTTTTCTTGAAAAAGATAAGTTACGCTTGAATAAAACTTGTTTGAATTGCTCAAGGTAAACAATTCTTTCGTAAGATAGCCATAAAATCAGTGTGACAAAGGCACATCATAAACAAAGAAAATGTGAACGTGCAAATCAAAAGTGCCTATGCATAATTGTTTTCTTAGTCATAATTACAGCATATAATTTATTGTTTTTATTCACCAGCGGAAGTCGATAAAAAACAAACAAAAAAAACAAAAAGAAAATTTAACTTGAATATGCTAACAATGGTTTTGGGAAGAATAACAGATAATAAATATTGTCTGGAAGGCGGAAACATCAGTTGAGCGAAACATGATTTTTCCTCTTGATCTATATGCTAAACCTAACGTCGGAAGAAGTGCGCTGTGTAGTAGATCACTAAGCGATTCCAGCGCACTACTTCCAACTTTCGATCTAACGGTGGTGGAAATACGATAACGCATTGCTATAACGCACTACCTCGGACGTTAGGTTTATCAAGAGTTATGTTTTTCGGTTTTCAACTGCCGACACATTGCACCATTTAATTTGATTCGTTACAAAAAATAGGACGCTTAACGCATAGACCCTTCTGACAAGTTAGTCTCAGTAGGCTGCGAATCCAATGGAATCTAGCGATGGTAAAAAAAATATTGGTCGTTGGTGGCTAAGATGAAGAAGTATTCAATATATTGGATAGATTTTTATTGAATTTCCGCTTTAACGATCCACTATTTAATATTTTCTTTCACCTATGGGCGTCCATTGTCCAGTTTGTTTTCTTTTCACATAATGTTCTATCTCAAGAGTATGTGCTCTTATTCGAAATCAATTGGTTCTAAGAGCGTTTTATGGCAGCATTTTCAAGATACGTTTATCTTAAAAAAGAATGTCATAAAACTTTTTCAAAACTTTTATCAGGTTCTATGAAAGTTGCGAAACGATGTCTTGAGCGGGGAATCAAGTATCTTATAAAATTACTTATAAGGTGAGTTACACTTATGAATGATGTAGTTTTATGGAGGTTTCTTCAAGTGACAGATACGCGTATTTCGTCTACAATGTGCAGACTTCTTTAGTGTCTCGTACTAATAACTCGACTGCACATTGTAGACGAAATACGCGTATCTGTCGAAGATAAGCAAAGGTAGTTGGAATTAAATGGAGATTACTAATTTTTCTACTAATTTATAGTTACAAGTATTCCACTAAACAGCTCAAACCCTCTAGGATTCAATTAAAACCGCCTTAACTTGGAAAATGCCCTGATAAAACCAGATGGTCTCCATAATGCTTTGATAAAACTACCATAAAACATGAATAAAACCAATTTGCATTTGAATTGTTACTTGGGCTGGGTACCCTGTCGATCACTTAAGGGGGATTTACAGTTAGGATGACCAAAAAACCCTTTTTTTTTATGTAGAAGGAGATGTTCGCTCATCACCATGAGGCACCAAGAGTGAACAACAATGTTTTTGGCTAGAATGAAAGATATGAAGAGTTTTTTGAAGAGAAGTTTTTTGATAGTTCCGCTAGTGTGCGGCAGGATTGGAAATGTAACAGATGTTTTTTAGGAAAATTGAGCGAAAAGGGCATGTATACAGTGGTACTCGAACCAAGGACATTTTTGCCTAACATTCCACTGCGGGGTAGGTTGAAGGAGCAAGGACTAAGTCCGCCACTTCAACAGGCAAAAATGTCCGGTTGGAAGACGCTCATGTACCACTGTGGCTTGTATAGTTATTCTAGCGATCTATTGTGTGCACTCTGTTTACTGATGCGCACATGGGAGAGGAACTCTCTCCTTTTTTGGGTTTGTTTTGATTCGCACCGACTGACGATCACTAAAGTTTTTCTCGTCGTCTCCAATGTAGAGACCTCGGAGAGAAACACCGTGAAGCTTTTTTTTTCTTTTTGCATAAAAAGTTAGTAAAATTCCCGTAGAATACGTTCCTGAAACCTTTTTTTTTTTAAATTCGAACTCCAAGTTTTTCTTTTCATCGTTTTTAAAAGACGCCTTCTTCACGCGCAGACCGATAATTTAAACTTTCAACGCGTTTTTCTCAAAACAGCATTTTCGGAGTTTATGCCGGTGATAACTTAAAAACTAATTATTCGAATAAGCTGAAACTTACGGGATTTCTTCATTATAGTATTACCTTCTTTATGAATTAAAACTTATTGTAATATTTTATTATTAAATATGGAAAAATTTGATAAAATGGCGGAAAAAATGTGGATTTTTTCAAAAAAGTTACACCAAAAGTGCAAGTTTATTTTTTTGACTTTTTTTTTCAATTCATCTACAAACTGTAAACGTAATTAATGTATTTTTTTTTTTGGTTTAGAAGGTTTCAGATCAAAACTGCAACCAGAAGAGCCGGCACAAGCAAAATACAACGACTTTTTCAACGCACTCTAACGCCCGCCATTTTGTTGAAAAAAAATTGAAAACAAATATTTTTATAATTGTAAAAAAGTTTAGATGGATTTGAGTTAAAACTTCTCCTTGAAAATTTTTTTTCAAAAATGAGTTTTTTTTATCGTTCTAACTGCATATCCCCCCTTAAGGTGTAAAAAAAAATCTAAGTACCCCGCTTCGGTCCCCTTTGCTACTATACGAAATGTTTTTATACAAAACATTGCTTTCCAGCTTTTTTTTAAGATATCACTGAATTTCAGCTTCCTGTTTAAAAATACACTATGAAATTTCGTGATGGAAAACATACCCTACGTACCCCGGGTATACACTGTTGATCACATACCACTGATTATCCTAATCATGTAATTCTATGAACGGCCAACAACGGGTTGAGTGGATCGGTAGTCACTTATATAACTTATACGTTTCCACAGGGATATGAAGAATCTCCTTGCAACAACAAGATTGAACAATTGCTCATAAGGCTTGTTCGGAACAAAATCTGGACACCCCTAAATGAAATATTTCGCAGACTGATCAACGTATGTTTGTTCATTCCGTAAAATCAATTTTGGGTGATACTATAAGCTTTTAGATCGAAGATGGCGTCAAAATAATTGCGAAAAACAATTTTGTGCGATCACAATGAAAATTCAGATCTGTCACTAAGAAAACCTGCAAATAATCTGTGTTTTCCTGCAGAGCACTGTACATACATAACGTTCTTAAATCTTTCGATACACGTTTGACAACCGACAAGGTATGAAGCCGTTCAAAGTGAAAGCTGCACCGTAATTTTTTCCCCCTTGTTAAAGTGACTTTTAGCCACCTGGGCTAGTTCGTCACCGACCAAACTGTAATGATAAACAGAATGTGACGGCTAAAACCCCGGCTCGCAAGTTGTATCGCGAATATTTGACGAAGTTTTCCTGCGTGAAAATGAACGATGAAACTTTTGTGCTGGAAGACTTAAAGCAGCTTCCCGGTTTGTCTTATAATACTGGCATGCAACGGAACAGCGTAGAGAAGCATTTCAGGACGAAGAAAAAGGCCAAGTTCCCCCAAAAATATTTGGTTTGGGCAGCTGGGGTCGAGCAAGCCAAAACTTCATCCCTGATGGTAAAAAAGGAAATATACCGTGAAGAATGCCTAAAGAAGCGATTGTAACCATTCTTTCGCAGCCATGACGCTCCCTCGCTATTCTGGCCTGATGTGGCATCTTAGCACTACGCCAAAGATGTTTTGGAATGGCATAAAGCGAATGGAGTCCATGTTGTACCGAAAGAGGTGAATCCACCTAACTGCCCGAAGTTGCGTCCTATCGATCAGTATTGGGCCCTCGTGAAGAGAGAACTCTCTCAATATAAACAACAAGCTGCTAGCAAAGGCGCGCAACTTTGCGTTTGACCGTAGATTTAAGAAAATTATATGCATTTTGCTCTTACAGCAGATCAAATAGTTCGAAATGACGAATCATGTGAGTTAAAAGCTTGAAAATTATGTATCCGTGTAGTAAAAAAAACTTAATATAAAGTATCCCAGGAAAGTATAACAGGACTTGTTCTGTTTATTTGCATATCAATAACATGCGATGCGTATAACTACTATGTGACAGTGTGACATATTGCATACTGTGTCATTATTGCAGCTAGCTTATTGTCTCCACTGCTATTTTCTGTCATGACGTTTCTGCCACTGTCAAAGAAAAAGCCATTCGAAGACACATACGTTGACTTTTATGACGGATCCAATCGAACAGTTTTAGTAACAGAAATGCAAGACTTT